>JANKKI010000256.1:772500-1057500 GCA_025175665.1 Cinchona pubescens | reverse complement strand
ATTGATGAGAAACTTGCTTAAACACATAGATAGATTGTTTGAATTTACAAAACTATATTTTTTATATCTTGGGACACAAAGTTTTCTGGCTACACTATTAAATGGTCTCGTCAATGCACTATTGAGAAACGCAATTTTTACATCCATCTGACGTAATTCAAGGTCGAAACACACCACTAAAGTCATTATTATTTTGAAAGAGCCTTTTGATGATATCGGAGAGAAAGTTGGTAGTCTTTATAATCAATGCCCTCCTTTTGACTAAATCCCTTGCGACAAGAAACGCCTTATATCTCTCTACATTACCCTTTGAGTCCTTTTTGGTTTTAAATATCTATTTGCCATCCATGGGTTTCGTACTTTTCGGTAGTGTGATGAGTTCCCAAACGTCATTGTCTTTCATGGACTTAATTTCCTTATTCATGGCATAGGTCTACTTTTTAGAATTATTACTTTGCATGGCTTGATGAAAGTTGATTGGATCATCTTCTACCAATCCAATGTCATTCTCATATTCTTGGAGAAATATGATGTAATCATGTGCAACCACATTTCTCCTTTCTCTAGTGGATCTCCTTAATGGCATTTGTTCTTGAGGTTGTTCAGTTTTTTATTCAGGAATAACCTTTCATCCTTGATGGAGAATATTTTCAACATTCTCTTGTAATTCTAGTATTACTTCTTGAACAATGTCAAGAATAAAAGTCTGATCATTATCAATAACAATTGTAGGGAAAGAGGTGTCCAAATCCAACTCAACCCGAAAACCCAATTCAACCTACATGAATTTGAGACTGAATGGGGTTGGGTTATTGGGTTTCCGGTTATTTGGGTTGGATTACCCGAACTTAGTTGGGTTGGGTTGGGTTTTGACTCGATAACCAAACATAATTTATATTTTTTTATTAGTTTATTTTTAATATTATTTAACTTATAATCCTTTTTTCTTTTCATTCTTAACATAACATTCATCTAACATATTATATAATTTTTTCTTCTCATTCTTGATTTAACCATTTCATTTTTTGACAAAAATATATTTTATAACGGATATTCTTACAATAAATTATTTTAATACAATTTTGAGGTTTTAGCCCAAATAAAACTGAAAACCCGAGTAATCCAACCAAGTACACTTGGATTGGGTTTTAAATTCTCAACCAAAAAATCTAATAACACGAACCCGAAAATCTACCAACTCAATAACCCAATCCACAAACATCCTAATTGTATGAAGAGAAATGACGATTCTCCTTCAAATACAAAGTCTTTGCTATCTCTCCCTCCAAATTTAATATCCACAAAGAATTGGGCATTTTCCATTTTAAAGAAGAATTTGGAAGTGGAATCATAATATTTGAATCCCGGAGACCATTCAAAGTATCCAACAAAATAGGTGTTGACAGTTCTTGAGTCCAGTTTCTTTTCATTTGGCCTATAAGGCCTTGCCTCAACTGGACCACTCCAAATATGTAAATGCTTTATACTTAACTTTTTGCCAGTCTATGGTTCATAAAAAATTTTGGTCGTTGCCTTAGGTGTGACTCTGTTAAGGATATAATTTGTCATCTTTAATACCTCTTCCCAGAGAGAATCTGATAAGGTTGTATGACTAATCATACTTCTCGTAATATCCTTTAATATTCTATTTCGTCTCTCAACAACACCGCTCATGCTAGTAAATCCTGGCAATAATGTACTGTCGGACAATTTCACACTCCTTTAGGATTTTAGCAAAAGGCCCTAAATTGTTACTGTTATCCATCATATCTAGTATAGTATTCACCACCATTGTCAGATTTGACAGTCTTAATTCTTTTGTCAATATGTTCTCAACTTTAGCTTTAAAAGTCTTGAGCGTGTCCAATAATTGAGACTTCTCATGAATTAGATAAAAATAGCCATAACAAGAAAAACTGTTTATGAATGTTACACAATATTATTGGCCATTCTAAGAAGCCGTAGAGAATGGTCCACAAATATCTGTATATATTACTTCTAAGATGTCCGAAAATCTGTTGGCATCTAATCTCCTTATGTTTGTTAGTTTCCTCTTAATACACTCAACGAAGACTTGAAAGCATAAGAAATCAAGGGAATCAATAATTCCATCTGATACAAGTCTTTCAATTCTTTGCTTAGATATATGATCTAAACTCTTGTGCCATATTGAAGTAAAATTCTCATTGCTTAATTTTCATTTAGTACTACGTAAACTTATCTGCAAGATTTCATCATATGAAGCAATAGTATCAATTAAATCCTAAAGGTTATCGTAAGAAGACAAAGAGCCAATATCAATAATATTTGAATTCCTAAAAAGACTAAACTAACTTTTTCTAGATGAAAAAAAATAACTAGATTTGTCCAAAATAGAAATAGAAACCAAATTTCATCTTAAAGATGGTACAGTATATGTCTCTTTCAAATCCAAAATATAACCAGTCTCTAATAATAACTTAAAAGTTTCTATTGTTTCAACTTTAACTGGTTTGCCATCACCCATATATATGAATCTTTCACCATCATTTGCTTTTGGCAATTCAAACAGCCCCGCATAGGCACACTTATATTAGTAGTAGTATTGGAGTTTATCACCAATTGTGTCTAGGTACTGAAACTAAATTAACCTTAGAACAAACCAAAGTGAGAAGCGTATCTTTCTTGCATGCCAAGCGTGATATTTGGTACAATTTTTCTTCATGTGTTCGAGATTCTTACAAAAGTAATAGCCAAATTCCTTAGTTTGTTTCTTTTGCTGTTTCTTTTGTAAGTCCGCAACTTCTTTATCCTTTCTCCTTTTCTTACTTTTGTCCTTAAGGATACTGCCAAGTAAGCACTCTCAATCTTTTCTTATTTTAAGCTTTCATCTTCTTGTACATAATGAGAAATTAGCTCATTTAGAGACCATTTATCCTTTTGGCATGACTGAGTTGTGCAAGAAGAGAACAAATCAAATGTACAAGCAAGTCTTCTGATAGTTTTAACTTTAGTGCTGTAAGTTTTGAAACAAGATGAGACATCTTGAATATGTACTCCCTTATATTTCATTTTCGTTTCTACCTTATTGAAATCAAGTTTGATAGAATCGTACTTGTTTAAACCTTATCATTTTTGACAAAACGCTTTTTAGTTTCCATAAGAAACTCCATGGAAGTTACCTTTTTGGAACATCGCCCTTGAAGCTTTCTAGAGTTGCACATTTCATGATCATAAGACTTATGTGATTTGAACCTTTT
Organism: Cinchona pubescens; assembly: GCA_025175665.1. Lineage (NCBI taxonomy): Eukaryota > Viridiplantae > Streptophyta > Magnoliopsida > Gentianales > Rubiaceae > Cinchona > Cinchona pubescens. The sequence continues at coordinate 1,054,261 of JANKKI010000256.1, read as the reverse complement.
CATTTCTCATAGTCCCATTTTTTTTCTTTGGAACTATTAGTCTCAATAATAGTTATTGTAGGAGCAGTGGGTTGTTCAATCCTTAGCGCAAGGTTTAGATCCATGCAACCAAGAACAATCATTACATTATCTTTCCATTGCTTAAAGTTGGTTCTATTCAACATAACGATAGAATTGATGTCAGCAGAGATTGTAAAAGCAAATGCATTAACTAAAAATAAAGTAAAATAACATATTCGCATAGGTTCCAAATAACATAAATAATAAATTCAAATAATGGTAGAGCCCATCAAAAAATACCTAAAACAACATTAATATTTAGTTTTTGAACAGAAATATTAATTTACTCTTGGACTCTTGGTGTTGTAATCAAATATTAATAATAAATCCTATCAAATAATAAATTTATTTTTGGCCCGACTTATTTTTATATGCAATACCAAATAATTATGACATTTTTATCAGCACAGGTGTTTATATAATTAGCCCAAATATTAAACTTCCTTTGTACCGATAAATATCCACATGAATTATATACATACAATCATCTTGATATATCAAAAATAAATTTACCTGCATAAGAGAGGCTATTTTCGTAGTATGTTGTTTCAATCAATAAATTTTTAAACATTAAACATTCTTAAAATTAACTGTACCATGATTTGAATTTAAAATCCCCCAAATTGATTCCAATGGAATCGATTATCCGAATCCTTATGGTCATGAACAAGAAGTTTTTGACCATTCTTTAATTCCTTTTTTTAAAAATTTAAATACCAAAGAAGCCAAAAGGGCAAAAATAAAACTAAAATTTTGAATGCAATAATAAAATTTGAATAAATATAAAAATTATTGGACTAAAAAACTTAATCCATAATATGATCACAATTGTTCTTAAATACAACAAATTAAATCAATATAAAAATTTGTCGAATTCAAGAACTAGATTCGTATGAAATCCCATAAAAAATGAAATAAAAAAAAACTGAATTATCCATGATTCAACATGAAAATACTCTTCTACACCTTGCTGGGATACTAAATAAATTTTAATATCATGACAAGACCAATGATATCATAAACAAGATCCTTCATGTTTAATCATCAAGAACAACAAACTAGATCTAGATGCAGAAATTTACCCGAATCTAGAAGGACGGATGTGATTCTTGAATACCTAGATGTGTTTCTTGATTCTACATATATGATTCTTGAATACCTAGATGTGTTTCTTGATTCTACATATATGATTCTTGAATCTTGTGGTTATTGGTCTTCCAGATTATAGCATATATATTTTAGAGAGTAGGGTTCTCACTAATCTGAAGATGGAACGTCAGGAAAGTGACATGCGTAGAATTTAGAGACCATAACTTCTATATATATACACTTTCTTTATTTCTCAAGTTTTGCTCATCATAAAATAAGAAATAAGACTATAGAGTATCTACACATAAATTCTCATACTAATTAGATGACTTAGACTCATTTATTTTTAAATTATATTAGATCACTTTAGATTGGGTCAATTAATTATGATAGCACATATTATACAATTTACATATGTAAATGGATGTCTAAAACCTAACAAATAACCTTTATAAGTACGATAATTTAAAAAAAAGAAAAGAAAAAGAAAAACCCTTTTGTTGAAAATTCTCCTTAGCTTACATCAGAAAAAGAGGGTTCATGTAATTAGGACTAGAACATTGGATATTTGGATCTATTATTGATTCGTGCACCTTATTTTTAATCATCGTCACATATTTAGTGGACTAATTATAATTTTCGTGGGGATGAAAAACTTTACAACAGGAAAATATCTTAATTGTAGGATTTTGCCAACAGTAAATTCTTCCAATTGTTAAAAACTTATGGGAAAATACATATTTTGTCCATATTGTTTGGAGTATTCAATAAATTAGTTCTCAAAATTTTGAGTAAAATAAATTTAGTCCCTAATTTCATGAAATTTGAACAAAGTTGAACAATTGATGGAAAATTAATATTTTAAAAAGAAAACATTCATGTGGGCATTACGTGTAAAAAGAATTCAAAACAGAATTGTAAATTCTAAGAAATAATGAATTATACAAATTTTGTCCCTAGAGTTTGTCAAAAATACAAAATAATTCTCGAAATATTAAAAAAAATTCTTTTAACGTAGAAAATTTCATGTCAAATTAACCACCATGTCACCGGAGATTTGAGAAGAGAAGAAATGATCTTGGAATGTCAAAAATAATTTTGACTAAGAACTAGTTGTGCCAAATAATTAGATCTGAACTTAAATTTTGAAGAAATATAATGTTTGAATTTCTCAAATGATAATATACATATTTCTTAAGAAACTATTCATATACATATGCTGTAAAATATTGTTCTTAGAAATTAAATTTTCAGTATTATAATGACATTATAAAATTGTCCTTAGTATTATTTTCATTCTTATTATTACAAGAATTATAACATTAACATTAACACTTCAAAAGGGTATAAAATTAGGATTAATTAAGGTACATGTCATATTTTTCTGAATACCCTATTCGATATTTGTGAAACTAGTCACTCTCAATATCAAACAAGCTTTAAAACTAATTATACCACTTTAAATGTTAAGTAAAGATGAACCAATTAATCAAATTTGATGACACAAATTCTATCAAATTAACAGATCCAAGTGTCATATCACAAGTTCTTTCCAACAATTCCTCATAAGTATTCTTTCTTACCCTAGTAAAAAATATTTATATATAAAATGGTAACACAGTTTCCTTGCACATCAATTGATTTAGTTTTTAGGGTGAACCATAATTAATTTGTCAAGTCCTAATTATGTAAGTGATTTGTAATCATATATGCCATCTCAGTTAATGTATTTTACACAATTGTCAATAAAACAATAGGAAAAAAGAGAAATTGTTAGAATAATACTATTAGATGTCATTATATAAAAACCTCACATGATATTTGTAATGGGATGACCTGGATGCTATTTTTGCCATACATCAAATTATTTTGTGTCAAAGAAGATTGGATTAAATCTATTTTGACCCTTTAAATTTGTCATAATTTAGCACAATACTCTTGCAAATTAAAACTAATTTTTTGATCACTTTCTCTCCTAAAATTTTTATTTCTTGATACTTCATCTCAAAATGTGATGGCAGAATGACGGCATGATCTATGCACACGTCATTAGCAGGGCCAGACTCATGAGTTAGGACTTGAGAAAGCAAGACTTATATAAGACTATATTTGAGGGTCAATTTTACAATTATTGTAAATTTTAGGCGGTAAAATATAATTTTTATAAAGGTATAGTCAAAATTTTAAAAAAATTAAGCACAAAATGTAATTATAAAATTCTTTGACGGGGAAGGAGGCCTCACCCACCTATCCCTCCCTCTGTCCACTATTAGTCGTTACTGTAGTGTCAAGGTCTAGTGGCACGTGCATAGAACATACCCAAATCCCGTTAGTTAGAACACCAAATTTTGGAGTAAAGTGTCAAGAAACAAGCACTTTAGGGACAAATTGATTAAAATTAGCTCAGAGTATAATGTGATAAATTGTGACAAGTTTAAAGGTTCAAACACATATATATGGATTTAAACCAAGAAGATAGTCTATTATCTAACAATCCAATTTCAACATGAGCACAGAATAATTTAATATCTTTGGTGTTGATATTAAACATCATTCACTTTGTACAGAATATTTTCCAACAAAATATAATTATTATCAACATGTTAATTTGCATTAGCAATACTAGAATATTTTTATAATATCAGTATACTAATATTCAAATAGAATTTCTAAGAATAATATTTTATGGTAGATGTATACGATTAATTTCTCAATAAATATATGTTTTATCATTTAAAAACTTCAAACATTATCTATCTTCAGTTTTTCATTTCAAGTTTAATCATTTGACACAATTAGCCCTTTAAGAATTTTTTGTATTTGGGGACCTATTTTGCATTTGTGATAAACTTTGGGACAAATTTTGTATAATTGTTTTAGAATTTTCAATTTATTTTGAATTTTTTTAACTTAACTGCCACATGACACGCATGTGAATATTTTCTATTTAAAATTTTATATTGCTATTTCGTCAATTACCCTGACTTTATTCAAATTCCAGAATATTAAAGTCGAAATTTCTATTTTCTGAAAGTTTAAGAACTAGTATATTGAATAACCAAAATGAGAAGGATAAAAATTCATTTTTTCAAAACTTACAAATTTTGGACATAGCATTCTACGAAAAAGCATAAAAGTATTACAAAAAGGGTGTACGCTTTCTCCTACCAACCTACTAGAACACTCGCTACTTGCTGAATTGTTAATAGGGATATTGTATATCTAACTATTATAGAAGAAAATAACTACTATGTAGTTTGAATGGCTACCACACGGCTAGTTGGATGAAAAGGTTTCTCACTCTTTTCTTTTTTATTTTACAAGGTTTTAGTTTTTACTTGTTGGGCTTGTATTTATTTATTTCAGGTCCAATTCTTTTATTATTTTCTTATAACTTAAAAAGAATTGACTCGCCTCTTTTGTTTCACACTATTATCACAAGTGCACTCACATAATATATTCCTAGTGTAGTTACTGCCAAAAGAGACCAATTACTATTAAAGACAAGTGTTAGAATTACATAATTAGAAACTGTCTCAAGTAATCATAAATTTATTTTTAGAATGAACAACTAATATTACATTTTTTGTATTTTATGCTAAATTTTTTACTTTTTATCAAACTATCAAACTTTTTTTAACAGAAAATAAAATAATTGAAACTCTACATTTTATTTCATAGCATAACTAACTCTTTTGTCTGGCACGCACAACCACCATTTCTAGTATTTAAGATACTAAGTTATCGGGTGGTGAAATTTTGCCATGCAAAATTTCTGTTGATGATAATCTAAGTTAGGTATTTTGCCACCTTCACCAAATTACTAATTGTACACCAAAACTTGTGTAGTAAATACTTGGGTAGATTAGTGTTTGACTCTACTTATAAATCTTGTATTGTGGATTAAATCTTATAAAATAAATAATATTTGTAAATAAAGTTTTATAAGATTTAATCATAATCACAAAATATACAGTTGGGGATCAAAGCTCGGTTTACTTAAGTTTTTTTACTTATGCATGTAGATATAATCAATTGTAAATTATAAAGGAAGTTGTCATTTAATACATGCTCTCTGATTGACACGTTTACTTTTAATGTTAAATATGCATCAAATCACGGATATATTATTTAATTCTACAATTAACAGTTGAAAAAAAAAAAAAAAAACTTACATACATCCATCTTTAGTTCTATTAGAAGAACTTGTGGTGAATATTAAATGTTAAAAAAACCTTCTTACATGTAATCTATTCTATAAAAATTTAATTTATAACATAGAACATACAAGTGAAGTCATAAAAAAATATGTATAAGTGTTTGCCAAATAGTTTTTATATATATTACATTAACACCACGTCTATTGAATTTCGTCAATGTTATTTTAAAGTGGAACTTTTAGCAATTTGCATCCTTAGACTACGTTGATTTTCATTCCAAACTCTCAATTGTGGCATTTAAATATCTTGGACTATTAATTTGTAGTCTCATTACTCAAATATTAAAAACTAGTTAATTTTGGTAACTAATTTTTCTTATGAAGATATCATTAGATGAGTAACTTAGTAAACAAATGTAAATAACATATAAAGTCCTTTCATTCAAATAGCTACAAAAAAAAAAATTTATTAATTTTCAATTGATTTAAACCATGTCTAAAAAAAATTGATAGTACAAGGTACTAAAATTCCAAAAATTAATAATTGAGGGGGAAAAGTAAAATCACTAATGGTTAAGGGATGCATATTGCAACTAATCCAAACTTTTATGATGACAAGTAATTTATTAAGTTGTATCTATTTGATAATCATATGAATTTGAGTACTGAATTAAAATATTTTATCCCGTGTATATTATATAGTTCGGTGATAATATTATCTTTTATTTTTATAGCAGGTTAAATCTTTAAATATTATATGTTTAACATAAATAAATAGTTAATTAATATACTATATATGTGTGTGAGAGATATACTATGTACAAGTGCGTGTTACATAAGAATGACATATGAGAGAAGGAACATAATGTGTATAACTGTACAAGTATGTCTTTGTGTTATAGAAAAGAACTATAATGTGTGCAAGTGTGTGTTTATATGTGAGATGAAGGAACTTTGTGTGTGCAAGTGTGTTTTATGAAAGATGAAGAATATAGTGTACATAAGTATTTATTTATGTGTGAGAGAAAAGAAATATAGTGTGTGCAAATTTGTTTTTATGTCTGAGAAATAATAAATATAATGTGTGCAAGTCTGTGTTTTGTGTGAGAGATAATGAATATAGTGTGTGCACATGTGTGCTATGTGTGAGAGAGAATAAATATAGTGTGTGCAAGTGTGTGTCTATGTGTGTGAGAGAAAGAATATAGTACATTCAAGTATGTATTTACGTGTGCGAGAGAGAATGAATATAGTGCATGCAAGTGTGTATTTATGTGTGCGAGAGAGAATGAATATAGTGCATGCAAGTGTGTATTTATGTGTGAGAGCGAATGAGTATAGTTTGTTCTAGCAAGTGCGTGTTATGTGTGAGAGAGAATAAATATAGTGTGTGCAAGTGTGTGTTTATGTGTGAGAGAGAATGAATATAATATGTACAAATATGTGTTTATGACTGTGTTTGTATATGTAAAAAGTATGTGAATGTGAAATAAAGCAAAATTGAATAAGTTTTGTTATACTAGTAAATAATACAGCAAATTAAGTGATAGATTTTTCATTTAAAATTTTGTAAAGAAATTAAGTACCACTTATTCAGAGGTAAGAAAATTTTATTATCAAACACACTTAATGATATTGTCAAATATCCCCTTGATCTTACAAACTAAAAATATGATAACCCAAAATTGGGATATTGCATGGTATCTTTGTAATAATTAACAAAACAAGGAAAATTTTATGGTTCAATAGAACGTCAACAATATCCTGTAAAGAATGGACATAGAATAAAAGAGAGAATATGCTAGCTTATTCAAGAGTGGGATGACTTAGTTTATTTAATTTACTTTTGCATCACAATTTACCCAAAAAATTAGAGATTTGAGGGTCAGTTGGTCTGCATGTCATTCACTAAAATTCCATGTGTACAATAAAAACGCAATTTATACATCAGTAAGCATTCCTATTCCCTACAGAATGGCAAAAGGTATTGATAAGCTAAGAATTCTTTATTTCACTTTTGAATAAGTTTTGGTTACTTATTTCGGAATATAGAATAAGTATTATAGTTATCAATATGACTAAAAAGTAAGAGAATTTCATTATTTTTTAATTATTTAATGGTAAAAAATACTTTACAATACGGAATAAACAGTAAAGAATATTCTCACTTCCTATCTCTTTCTTTTTCTCGCTATCAAATGAACTGTCACAATTTCTCTACTAAAAATTATGACTATATTCAAAATAAATTTGGACTGATCATTAAATAATAGGATAGATTGTGAGATTAAAAGTAAGATAGAAAATTCTATGATGAATTGACACTTCCTGTAACTACCGTTAGATAATTCATGGACTAAGCATCAAAATGCGTAAGCTATTTAATTAATTGATACTACAAGATAGTTTGGAGATAGTTGAGTTTCAATGAAGGTGTCAAAGGATTGGGTAGTCAGTTATCGAGTCATGTCAGGTATAACTTATTTCTTATCATATCGTATTCGTGTTCGTGTTGTGTCATGTATGGTCTGTTTTTTATTGTGTCGTATTCGTATTTGACCCGTTCAGACTCATGTCTGACCCGTTTACTATTGACAATGAGTATCAGACTATTTTACAAATTATATAACTTTCGATCCATTTGAATTAAAATCTCAAATTTTAATTATTTAATAAGTTAAACAATTATTAATACTATCCTTGTTATAATAATAATTTAAAATATGTAATTAAAATTATTGAAATTTTTGGATAATATTTAAAATAATTATTATGTTTGATTTAATAATTTAATATTAAATTTATTATTCACAATTTTAAAGTGTACTATATTAAATTATAATAAAAAAATTTACAAAATCTGTTCATACAGTAATTTAATGACTTATCGTGCCAACTCATAAGTTGACCCAACTCAACCTGTTTAATTTCATGTCACAAACAAGTTGACCTAATAATGACCCGATAAATTTTAGGTCGTATCATAATCTGTTAATTTTATATCGTGTTATCGAATCGATTCAGAAATTGTCAACATAGTTTAAAGCCATATATACCACAGACATATTATTGGTAAGGAAAAAACTTACATAAACCCAGTTTTTGACCCCACCTGTAGATCCTGCGGTCAAAATTAAATTTTATAGAATCTTGCTTACATCAACTTATGTCATAAATTTCATAACATTTAATCCACACTACAAGATTTACAAGTGAAGCCAAAGATCAGATCTATCTAAATTTTTTCCTTATTGGTACATACATATCTCCAAAGCAGCAGACTCATTCTAGCATGTAGTCTAATACTAATTAAATTGATACAACCCCGGCTTATATAATCATGCACATATAATTAGGGGCACAACATAAAGAAGCAAACCAGTAGGTGTTATGTCCCATGTACCTAGAAAATTGTGGAGTTTGTTATTCATAAACAGGAATACAGTACATGCCTATCCCAAATAATAAAATGATAAACAGAATGATATAACTTGTACGTGCTTAATTCAAATAATAAGATTATATTTTTTCTATAATTTAAGTTATGGGATTGAATCATCAAAAGAGTAAGTGAAGACATACTATAGATCCTCTTTATTTCAAAAAAAAAAAAACTTCCATGTGTCAATCATTGGTATAATAGTTTATATTTGTATATTTATAGATACAATGAGTCTAAAATTCTAAACAATGCATAATTCTAGATACTAATTAATGAGGTAATTGTCTAATAAATCTAGAAACTAATTATAAGGTAACTTATAGGGTTAAATTCACTTTGATCCCTTAAACTTATCACCATTAATTATATTGTATCTCAAATTAATTTTTTAATCACTTTGCCCCTTAAAGTTTTTATTTCTTGATACTTTAAGATACCCTAAATTATGACAAAAGGTATAAAAGTAATAGGATATTCGTGAGTTCTATGCATATATCTTTATTTTACATATATTATGGTGTTTAATATAACATTTCATTTTATTATAATCCTTGACATTACACTAACAACACATGTATAGAATTAACGAACATTCTATTACTTTCATAGTCTACGTTAAAATTTGGGTGAAGTGCCAAGAAAAAAGGTTTGGGGGCCAAAGTAATCAAAAAAAATAGTTTAGGAAAAATGTGGTAAGTGATGACAAATTTAGGAGGTTAAAGTGGATTTAACCCTAACTGATATGATACAATAGATTTAGACACCAACATTAATGAATCTAGACGTTAATCCAATTCTCAAACTTAAGCTGATTGTAAAGAAATTATCTCAAGGTTATAAATAAAATTAATTCTTGAAATTATTTTGAAAATAACTTTTGTGAGGAGGGTGGCTTTTGTAGAGGAAACGTCGTGAAAGGAATTTAATGTCAGCAGAGCTATTACAATATGCCATGAAAAGATTTTACGTGTTCAATAAAATACCTATAAAAGAATTGAATGCACAAGGAATGATATGAAAAATAATAATTCTTATCAAAGAGTGGTCGAACCCTAGATAGAAATTAAAAAGGAAAAACAGTTGTTAATAAAATGAAACACCCACAAAAGGTTTTGACTGGAACGTCCACGAAAGGAATTGAAAAGAGATTACACCACCAATGTATGGACTACTCATAAAAGGGATTGGAACAATATTATCAATGAGGGGGATTGAAAACTCTAATAAACTGATTAAATGATAAACACACTGGGAGAAATTTTGTTTGTTTTAGTATTAATACAATGGCTTATATTTATTAGTTTACATATATAATAAATTTAGACAGTAACTAATAACTCATATGAATACTGTGGAGTTAAACATCAACACCAATGAGTTTAGACGTCAACACCCAAAACTCCATTATTTCATGTGGTCTTCCTAATAATTAAAATGATGCAGACTCATCCCCTTAATGTAGGGCAGAGATAACAGCCGAAATAACAACATACTGAAAAATAGACCGTCAAATGCATGCAAAGAATTGATGAAAGCCGGTAAATTAAATAAAGCAACAACGGCACTAAAACCACCAACCAATTGGAAATTTTCAAAGAAAAAGTCTGCCTCAGAACCACTAGTCACAAGAGGTGGTGGAGTTGGTAAAACGTCGGGACAATGTGTGAAAATTTTAAAATGAATTCGATTTATAATACTGTATTGTTAATCCTGGAAACACGAATTTTGAGTTAAATTAATGACAACAAAAAATTAAACAACAAATTAAATTTTATTGATAATCAAAAAATTGAATACAATCTCTATTTACAGTTTCTTGACAGAAAAGAAAACTATCTTCTGATTCTATTTTCTGAAGGAATTTAATTCAAGGGCTAGAAAGCTTTGATCTTGGATTAATACAAATTTTCAATCCTCCAGTTGGTTTGAAGATTGAAAAATAATTTCATCCATGCAAGTGACTTAAAAGTTTGTTCTTCAATTAAAATTTTTTTGATCTTTTAAAAGAAAGGAAAGCACAATTCAATATATTTTTTAAGGAGGATATTTAGAGAGTTTTTTGCAGGATCTCTATAGTTTTTTTTTTCTTTTTTTCTTTTTGGTGTCTCGTTTTGATGGGTGACTGCCTTATAGGCAAATCATGATCCTTTTGGATGAATTTAAATTCCTTTTGACCAATAGGAATCCGTCAAGTGTTAAGAATGACAACAACAGTTGAGTTATTGATTTAATTATAAAGACACCATACTTAACTCAATAGTAGGATAATTCTTTGATTTGTCTTTGTTATTGTATATAAAATGTAATTCTCTTTAGCCAACAGGAATTTGCCATAGATGAAAGATGACAACAATAGTTGAGTTTTGCAATCAAATACCAAATCCATGAGATTTATCTATAATAATTATCTATGACAATTAATTTAGTCAATTAATAATTATTAAATTAGCTACTAATTATTTCACTAGCAAATTAAATATAAACTATAATTAATAAAATAACCAATTTTTTTAGGCTATTATACTAATTAAATTTATATTTTTACTAGCAAAATTTTAATGTTTACAAATGCCCCTACTTCAAGTCTTAACCAGTTGTATTGTAATATAAAGAGGTAAGAATAAGTACTTTGCCAATTGAATTTCAACAAATACTAATCCTTTTTGGACTAGATTTGAAAATTGGGAAATCCTACTAAAGATGGAATACATGCAATGACTTAGTGGACTACCAAAAGGATTTGAATTTATTATAAAAACTCTATAAATTGGACCTTTACAACACAAATTAACCACATTATTTTGATGTGACCAAAGTTTTTTTTTTTTGTGGATTGGACAACCGCTTTGATCAATTCTCCAGGTAAGGGATGTTTCTATCTTTCTTTTTTTTTTTTTTTTAAATCTTCACATTAAATGCATAAGTATGAACTCTATACTCCAAATTTGTAAACTATGCATGAAAATTCAGTCTATTTGTCCAATTATGTACTTTGCATGTAATAAATCTTGCATGCCTTTGGACTTTTGTTTGCTATCTACCATGCGCTTTTGTTTATTGCAAATTCATTATTTTGCATGCTTTGCTCTTTCTTTTTCTTTTATTTTTATTTTTTATCAACCTTAAAAAAGGAGAATTTTTTTTTTTTGGACCAACCTTACAAAGGGAGATCTTTTTTGTTTTTTTGTTTTTTCGATCAACCTTAAAAAGGGAGATCTTTTTTTTTTTTTTGGATCAACCTTAAAAAAAAGAGATCATTTTTTTTATCAGTCTTAAAAATGAAGATCTTTTTTTTTTTTTTTTTTTGGATCAACCTTTAAAAGGGAGATCTCTTTTTTTTATTGGATTTTTTTTATCAACCTTATAATGGTAGATTTTTTTTTTTTTAATCAAACTTAAAAAGATATATCTTTTATTTTTTGTATCAACCGTAAAAAATGGAGATCTTTTTTTTGGATCAACCTTAAAAAAGAGCTTTTTTTTTTTTTTTGGGATCAACCTTAAAAAAGGGAAGATCTATTTTTTTTTTTTTTGATCAATTTTTGGATCAATCTTAAAAAAGGGAGATCTTTTTTTTTTAAGGATCAATCTTAAAAAGTGAGATTGTTTTTTATTTTTTATTTTTTTTGTATCAACCTTAAAAAAAAGAGAGCTCTTTTTTTTTTTTTTTTCTTGAAAAACCTTATAAAGAGAGATCTTTTTTTTTTTTGATCAATCTTAAAAGGGATATCTTTTTTTTTTGGATCAACCTTAAAAGGGAGATTTTTTTTTTTTTATCAAAGGGAGTTTTTTTTCAATCAACCTTAAAAAGGGAGTTCTTTTTATCAACATTAAAAAGAGAGATCTGTTTTTTTTTTTTTTTTTGTTTGATCAACCTTAAAAAAGGGAGATCTTTTTTTTCATCTTTTTTTTTTTTTTTTTGTAGGATGCTAACTTTCAGACAGCATATAGTTAGGGGCAAGAAGTACTTGGTGATACTAAATAATGAAAATGAGCCTTTGTTGGATGGGACCATGCTTCCTGTCTATACATTTTTATATGGGGCCATTTCTATTAATACACGGGGTGCACTGGCAAACCCTTACTATGTTAAAGAGTGGACAATGAAACTTAATTCAAGACAAAGTGAGATACTCAGTCCATATCAGCTACTATCCCCACTTCATTCAAACTCAACCTCCACAGATTCATTTACCACATTAGCCCATGAAATCTTATCTGGCACAACACATTGGGGCTCTAAATTAAAATTTGGTGGGGAGTTTTCACCAATCCACGGATATTGGGACCGGACTATGGAAATTCTTGGTCATAATGAAGACACCTTAGTTAAAGCTGGTATTTTTAATGTAGTTTATGCATCTCTATATACATATGGCTGTGATAAGCCAGTTATGTGAGGCTTTTGTAAAACTTGGTGTCATTCTACCAATACATTTCACATTTCTGAAGGAGAAATTTCTATTTCATTGTGAGATTTGCACATACTTGGTGGCCCTCTTGTGACAAGAGTCATATATGAAGAAATAAATCCTTCGTACTCTCATTTACTTGGCATGATAGGAATAAGAAGAATCGAAGATTTATCTCTCCTTCTTGTGAGTATTTATTTTGGGCTTTCCAGATCTTGCAAGCGAAACATGGGAATCAAGAAAAGTTTTTCATTGCACAATGGGTTGAGTTTTGGTACAAAGGAGCAATTAAACATGAGTTTAAAAAAAAAATCACTGCACAAGTCTCTTGGTTGTCCTCGTTCTACACATAATCCTAGTGGTCACTATGAAGTACCACATGCAAGAAAACCTATAGAAGCGGGAGCCTTTGTTGACCTTGGTCTTGACACATGTTTGTGGGAGGAGACTTATCTAGCTCCCTTTCTTTCTTGTTGGTTTTGTGCCTTTGTTTTGCCAAATGAAGAAGTTAACTTGATTCGCCTAACAACTTTTAAAGCTGCTTCTTGGATTTTACAAGGTACTCGATATAGATTTGCAGTACTTGTATTATCTAGTATTTGTCGTGGTTTGGTGAGAATTGCTCGATCCCCAAAACCAAGTCAACCAAAATATTCACTGCAATACTTTCCAATCCATTATGTTGTCACATGGGTAGCGGCATATTTTGATACTCATTTTGAAGCAACTGAAATACTAGGACCTATGATGGTTATTTTCTCAGGTGTGTGTGGGGCCAAACAAGTTTCGGATCATACTGCTCATGAAGTGATTATCAATAAGAAACCCAGGTGTCATGCAACATTGTATTGCAAAACTAGCCCTTCACAAGTCATAGACAATGAGTCTTTAGAGATTGAGCCAGTTCAATATTTCATCAGTATACGTTCTTGCTATTTGCTCATGCGTTCCCATGACTCATATTATATTGAGTCTTATAGCCCTTGTCGATTTAGCAGGCAATTTGGATATTGCCAATATATACCTGGAGACCTTAAAAAGGTTATTCACTCAACTCCTAGTCATAAAGCTTTGCAACTTTAGCAAATATGTCTCTTAACAAATTCAAATGCTAATGCTTTTCTTCCTGGTTACCCAATGACCTCAAAGCCCTTAGTACTAGAACTTATAAAGCTAGAGAATGGTGGTCATGAGTTCATGGAGACTATTTGAAAAATGGAGTTCAAGTTTTGATACAAAAGGCTGAAGCAATGCCTAGAAAGGAGAGATTGAATATTAACCCAACCAGGCAGCATGATTGTGATGAAGTTGAGTCTAGTTCTGAAGATGATATTACTTGTGATGTCACAGAACCAAACCGTGATGCACAAAGTGTTGAGCATATAAATTCTATTTCTCATACTGCATCAAAACGGGGTCACGGAAAAGGGCCAGTCAAGACAACTATAAACAATGCAAACTTTGAAGAAAATCACTCCAAAAAGAGTAGATTATCAGTGTTTCAAAGATTGAGTCAACAATTGGAAGATGACACTTTGGTTGATATCCTTGACTCCCCACAACCTGTGAAATATGATGAACAATAGGTAACAAATTTTTTTTTTCACTTTTGTTACCCCTTTCTTTAACACTTTTTTAAAAAAAAAAAGTTTTGGGAGAATAAGGTAGTTTCTGATGATAACAAGACAGGTGAAGCAGCCAAAAGATTCTGCTTGTAGTGATGATGAGTCATTTATGAAGCAAAGTCCTCCTAAAGTTATAAAGGGGAAAAGCAAGGATCTCTCTTTACTGCTTTCTCAATATATACGAAATATTGAGAACCTTACCATTGAGCATGCTAAAGTTGAAAAGCCTATATCCAAGCAAACTCCAATAGCATCAATTTCCATATATAGACCTAGAAGAATGTCATCAAGTATCATACGAAATGTCATTCAGTCAATGGGGGAAAGTGTGAAACCTAGTATTTTAATAGTCTTGTTCTTTGATTTTAACTGGTTTAAAATGTTTTTCATATTATAAATAGTCATAAAGTACTTCAACTTATTCGTTTTTCAATTCAGAAAATTTTTCGGTTTACGCGATTAAAATACCGGCTGGTAAACGGGTCAAAAGTTGGACCCTGTGTAATTACACTGAATTGTGGTGTGTGAGTGTTGTTTGATGGCTGATTTAAAATGTTAATTTAGTAGCAAAAATTAGTTTTTGGGTTACACATTAGTCAACTTGGAGACTTTTTGGTCAACTTGGGTACTAATTGGGTCAACTTTGGAAGCTTTTTAAGTCTTCTTGTTGTTGTTTCTTCTTCATTTCTTCCTAGCAGCAGCTGAACTCCTCTTCCTCCATTTTCCCCAAAAAGTTTTCTTGGATTTCAAGTAGGAATCACTTGGAAGGTAAGATTTTATGTATTTTAGCATTTATGGCTTATGGGCTTTATGATTTAAGCTTTAATTTCAAGTTTTGTAGGATTATTTATGGCTGAGAAAACCCTCTTTGCAGCCTTATAAGTTGTGATTTATGTATGTTATGGGTTGTTTTTAGTGTTTTGGAGGTTGGGAAGTGATTGGGGTTGATTTTTAACAACTTTCCATGGTTAGATTACAAATTTTAAGATTATGAGTTAGGGTTTTGTCTTCCATATGAGCCTAGAATGTTATGCTATGAATGCTTATGTCTATGCTTGTAATGATGATTTAAGAGTGTTTTAAGGTTAGTTTATTCAAGGATAGGAATTGAGACTTGAAACCAAGTGGAATTGATTTCCCTTCATTTTGTAAGTAAGCGGAAGTTTGGCGCAACTAGGATAATATGGATAATTGGTTATGTTTAAAGGGTCTTTAATGATCTTTTGATGGTTTTAGGTGTTTTCCATTGTTGTGGAATGCTATTGATATAGTCCGCTATTGCTCCGTGAATCCTTCCGTTTATGGATTTTGTTGGTTGAATATGTTGTTTTGAGTTGGGTTGTAACCAAGGTCCCTTGAATACCTTGGAAATGGATTTTGTTGGTTGGTTGTATATGTTGTTTTGAGTTGGGTTATGACCAAGGTCCCTTGAATACCTTGGAATTGGATTTTGTTGGCGAAACAAGAAAGGAGTTCTCAACAAAGTACATGTAGAAACATAATAAAGTTGGTCGAATTTGTGAAAAGGTCATTTTTGACCAAAGAGCTTTTGGTGTCGTTTTCTATCGTTTCGCGTCGTTTGAATGTATCAATTGTTATATGTGTGTATCTTATACACATCTTAGATGTGTATAAGAGACAGGCGGTAGGTGGCGTGGTACACCGCGATCGCATTGATGATCTTTGTGCAGTTTTTGCTTTGATAGGTGTCTAACTTATATTCTCTTCCACTTGCACTTTGTTTAACAACTTTCGAAATATGTTTGGATGGATTTGTGGGTAACATAGACCCTCTTCCACTTGTATTTTGTTTAACGACTTTCGAAATATGTTTGGATGGATTTTAAAATGTGTATGATGTTTGGAACTGCACTTTTACCAAGTTTTGGAATTATTATATATGAAATCGGGACCAAGCTATTTTATGTTAATCAATTGATATATTTGCAAACTCTTTTGATATGAAAGCATTTTATGACTGTTTTGGCTCATAGGTGACCGAGGTATGTCATCTAGATTTGGATGTATTTGGAACTCTAGATTTATACATGACCGGTTTTATAGTCATCCATGGGACGCCATGGTGCTGTGAATGTTTTGAACTATTTGATACGAGGTCTTGTGATGGGATAACTTGACCTCCCGGTCAGACTAGTAGGTGTGGTAGATTACTAGATCTGGCTAGTACTATAATCATACCTTCGAGCCTAAAAGATACTCATGCTATTTTATTATATTCCGGATTGAAACTAGAACTTGTATTTGTTCGACATGCTTTAGCATACTATAAGAGACAGTGATTGTCATCTTTATTGGCATACTAGATGCTTATAGCATACTGGATGTTTTCCCATGTTTGTACCTTATACACTATAGATTGAACTATTTGATACGAGGTCTTGTGATGGGATAACTTGACCTCCCGGTCAGACTAGTAGGTGTGGTAGATTACTAGATCTGGCTAGTACTGAAAGTCATACCTAAGAGCCTAAAAGATACTCATGCTATTTTATTATATTCATGTATTGAAACTGTACTTGGATCCTGTTCGATATGCTTTAGCATACTATGTTTTGAAATGATTGGATCTTTTTGGCTATGTTTTGGACATGCCTGACGTTTAAATGGCATGAGACATTTTAGAAACTACTTATGATTATGGTTTATTGACGTTTAAATGGCATGAGACATTTTAGAAACTGCTTCATGACTATGGTTTTCACAAATGTTATTATCTTTATGTTTTCTTTTTATCGAAATGCTTGGCCCCATTTGAAGAGCTTTTATGATATCCACTGAGCTAGTTATGCTCACCCCACGTGACATTTAGTGGTATCAGAGCATAGGTTTGAATCCTAAGTCTAGTAATAAGCATTCGATGAGTCTTTCGAGGTTTAAATCGATGTGCTCGGGCTTAGAATTATATAGATTCTGTTTTGTTCGCGGCATTACAAATCAGCATATTAACTTTGAAAACTGGAGTTATTGATTGACTTGTTTTGGGGGGTTTTGAGAGGTCCTTGCTTATGTCAAATAAAAGCATCCCGTATTCTTTGTTGTACCTCTTTTGTTGAATCTTGAAGAGTTATTCTTTGCTCATGATTCCGTCTTTGACTCTTATCAGCTAGTATGCCGCCTAGGATGCGTTTTGGTTCTAGAGGTCGCGGTAGAGGCTCGGCACAGCAGGACCTTCAGCCTGGGGAGCGTCTGGCAGGTGGGGATCCGCTGCAGGAGATCCCTGTAGTCGAGTCAGCTTCAGAGAGTGTTACTAGGCCTGCGGTCTACCTTAGGGACGAGGCAGGGCCGTCAGCACCTCCTCCTCCGACTGGACCACCAGTGGTTGATTATGGCGCCATTGCGGCGGTTGTGGCACAGGTTATTCGACAGTTGGACGCTGAGCGACCTCCCGTTGCTCCACCACCTCCACCACCGCGTACCGACATTCCATCCCTGTTTCAGACGCTCAAGAAGGCCGGGCTACCTACGTTTGATGGGGCTCCGGATCCGCTTAAGGCGGAGTCGTGAATGGGCGAGATAGAAAGGGATTTTGAGTTATTTCACATCTGATTAGATGGAGCTAGAAGACTGCTCTCGGAATATCTCCCAAGTCACAGGCTGAGGCGGCCAAGTGGTGGCAGACAGTTGAGGCTACGTTGCCCACACCGAGACAGCCTGTGACTTGGGAGATATTCCGGGAGCAGTTTCTAGCTCATTACTTTCCCCCGTCCATCAGAGCTCAGAAGATGGACAAGTTTTATCGGCTGGAGCAGCGAGATCAATCCGTGGTGCAGTATGCATTCCAGCTTCAGAGGCTTGGAGAGTATGTTCCCGCTGTCTGGCGTGACGAGCAGCGTATGTATCATTTCCGGAAGGGCCTTAGAGCAGAGCTTCGGAGAGAGCTGATAGTGGGTCGTCCCCAGACTTATGAGGAGATGTATAATCTAGCCATCCAGTTGGATTCGGAGCGAGGCGTGAGGAGAGATCGAGATACCTTTCAGAGAGGTCAGAGCTCTGCGCCAGCACAGACAGGCCAGACTAGCCGACCATTTCAGTCTCAGCCTCGATCGCGTGGGGACAGGACTTTAGCACCTCCACTGGGAGTAGGAGGGTCCGTCGACAGTTCTTGTTTCTTCTTGATTGGGAGCCAGCCTCGAGATCTCGAGACGGTGACAGCAAGGTCGGCTAGTCAGGCTGAGACTGAAATGGTCGGCTAGTCTGGCCTGACCGTGCTCGCCACAATTAAGCTTGCTTTAATCCTGGCGAGCACGGTCTCTTATACACATCTAGATGTGTCCTAAGAGACAGCAAATCGAGGGCAGATAGTGGAGTGCAGGGTGGTCCGCAGTCACCATGAGGCGAGGACTCGGGCGAGGTGCATGCGTTGAGTCACAGCAGCCGATCGACCGATTCAGAGTTGCAGCACGATATTAATGAATTCCATACCTGCTTATGTTTTATTTGATTGTGGGGCATCACATTCATTTGTAGCTAGATGTTTCTTAGATGTCTGTCCGATAAACCTAGATGGTTAGAGGATCCTTATAGAGTGGGGACCCGGACGGAAAGGTTTTGGAGTCTAGGTTTGTTTTGAAAGGTTGTCGGTTAGAGTTTTGTGATAGGAAGTTTGAGGCTGACCTTATTCAGTTACCGATGATCGACTTTGATTTGATTTTGGGTTTGGATTGGTTGGCGGCTAATGGTGCGACGAAGAGACAGGCTAAAGAGAGGTGTGTGATGTTTCAGATGCCTGGTTTACATACGCTGCTATTTCGTCATGAAAAGACAGGTAATAGAACCATCAAACATATCAGTAGTGAAGGCGTTTAAGGCCTTAGATAGGGGTTGTGAGAGCTATTTGGCTTATGTGATAGACTCTGATAAAGTAGAGCCAGACATTGAGGAATAAAGTTATCCCCTACGTGAAGGTTTTATGGTCTAATCATTCTGAGCGAGAAGCTACCTGGGAGCTTGAGAGCCTCATGAGATCGAAGTATCTGATTACAAAATTGCTTCTAGATGTGTAAGATGAGACAACAAAACTTTGTTTAAGGGGGGTAGAATGTGAAACCTAGTATTTTAATAGTCTTGTTCTTTGATTTTAACTGGTTTAAAATGTTTTTCATATTATAAATAGTCATAAAGTACTTCAACTTATTCGTTTTTCAGATTCAGAAAATTTTTCGGTTTACGCGATTTTGGGTACAACAACGGGTCATAAGTTGGACTAAGTGTAATTAGTGCATTGTGGTGTAACTAAGACACACTCTTCTAGGCTGATATAACATGACAAATCAGTAATCAAACAATCTAGTTTTTGTTAATTATAACCATCTAAATGTTTTAAAATACTAGGTTTCACATTCTACCCCCCTTAAACAAAGTTTCGTCCTCGAAACTTACGAAATCACGAAGCAAACAGCAGCTGAACTCCTCGATCTCCATTTTCCCCAAAAGTTTTCTTGGATTTCATGTAGGAATCACTTGGAAGGTAAGATTTTATGTCTTTTAGCACACATCTAGATGGGCTATATGATTTAAGCTTTAATTTCAAGTTTTGTAGGATTATTTATGGCTGAGAAAACCCTCTTTGCAGCCTTAGTAAGTTGTGATTTATGTATGTTATGGGTTGTTTTTAGTGTTTTGGAGGTTGGGAAGTGATTGGGGTTGATTTTTAACAACTTTCCATGGTTAGATTACAAATTTTAAGATTATGAGTTAGGGTTTTGTCTTCCATATGAGCCTAGAATGTTATGCTATGAATGCTTATGTCTATGCTTGTAATGATGATTTAAGAGTGTTTTAAGGTTAGTTTGGATAGGAATTGAGACTTGAAACCAAGTGGAATTGATTTCCCTTCATTTTGTAAGTAAGCGGAAGTTTGGCGCAACTAGGATAATATGGATAATTGGTTATGTTTAAAGGGTCTTTAATGATCTTTTGATGGTTTTAGGTGTTTTCCATTGTTGTGGAATGCTATTGATATAGTCCCGGCTATTGCTCCGGTGAATCTTTCCGTTTATGGATTTTGTTGGTTGAATATGTTGTTTTGAGTTGAGTTGTAACCAAGGTCCCTTGAATACCTTGGAAATGGATTTTGTTGGTTGGTTGTATATGTTGTTTTGAGTTGGGTTATGACCAAGGTCCCTTGAATACCTTGGAATTGGATTTTGTTGGCAGGGAGGATAACCTACTTATAGCCTAGGGAGAGGCGAAGTTTTTCGGTTTTTTTGGAAAACTGAGCTTATTATCTCCTAATCTAGCTGTAATACGAATTTGAGGGATTAACTAAGTGTTTTGACTGGGGTTTTAGCTTGTCGAAGTTGGTCAGAATTTGTGAAAAGGTCATTTTTGACCAAAGAGCTTTTGGTGTCGTTTTCTATCGTTTCGCCTCAGTCACCTGTCTCTTATACACATCTAGATGTGTATAAGAGACAGGCGGTAGGTGGCGTGGTACCTAAAATAGATATAAGAGGCCACCTACCGCTGGCGATCGCATTCAGTGATCTTTTGTGCAATTCTTTGCTTTGATAGGTGGGTAACATACCTTCTCTTCCACTTGCACTTTGTTTAACAACTTTCGAAATATGTTTGGATGGATTTGTGGGTAACATAGACCCTCGCCTGAGTCCTCTGCCTCTTGTCCTTCAAATATGTTTGGATGGATTTTAAAATGTGTATGATGTTTGGAACTGCACTTTTACCAAGTTTTGGAATTATTATATATGAAATCGGGACCAAGCTATTTTATGTTAATCAATTGATATATTTGCAAACTCTTTTGATATGAAAGCATTTTATGACTGTTTTGGCTCATAGGTGACCGAGGTATATAATTTTGGATGTATTTGGAAATGTTTGATTTGGGGTGCACCGGTTCTATAGTCATCCATGGGACGCCATGGTGACTCTGTGAATGTTTTGAACTATTTGATACGGGGTCTTGTGATGGGATAACTTGACCTCCCGGTCAGACTAGTAGGTGTGGTAGATTACTAGATCTGGCAGTAACAAAGTCATACCTTCGAGCCTAAAAGATACTTATGCTATTTTATTATATTCCGGATTGAAACTGAACTTGGATTTGTTCGATATGCTTTAGCATACTATGTTTTGAAATGGTTATTGGATCTTTTTGGCTACGCTATGCTTTAGCATACTATGTTTTGTAATGTTTGGATCTTTTTGGCTATGTTTTGAACTATTTGATACGAGGTCTTGTGATGGGATAACTTGACCTCCCGGTCAGACTAGTAGGTGTGGTAGATTACTAGATCTTGAAGACAGCCTTAACACATTAATTCTCATATAAGCAGCAACTATGTCGAGAAAAGAGTCAACAATTGATTTGAGAATGCAATGATTACATCAACATTTGGTAGGACTCTGCGGATAATCTTCCAAGCTTCCCTAACCGAAAGAGGGGTAAACCAGATAGGTTTTGTATTTATGAACTTTGTTTTTGTTGTAGCATCTTTTGTACTAAGAAGAAATTTTGTAATTCGTATTTTTGCGTAAAATGAAATATTCGGTTTTATAGTTAAGAAATGGTTTGATGGTTCTATTACATTGTGGTTAAGTTTGTTGCTCTGTTCGTTTGTGCCTTGCGCTTTGGACCGGTGTGCCATTAGCGCGGCGTGTTACGGTCCCGTTTTTGGGTCGTGACAGAAAGTCTCCTTAAAAATATCAAACTTGCACCCCTTGATCATGTTCAAAATGTGCTTCAACAAGCTGCTTCGGTTTATCAAAGTATTGAGAAACTTGATGTAATCATTGCATTCTTCAAATCAATTGTTGACTCTTTTCTCGACATAGTTGCTGCTTATATGAGAATTAATGTGTTAAGGATGGCTGCAAGCAAAAAGGAAAATGAAATCAAGCAATTAGAAGAAGCCAGATCTCAATTTGCCATCCTGAAAAAGGAACATGATAGTTGTAGAAATGTTTTGAAGGTAGTTCGTGAAGAAATACAGTGCCTCCAAATGAAAGAAATAGATTTTTAAAAAAAAAGATTTGAAAAGTAAAGTTGAAGCGATGGAGGCAATAGCAATAAATGTCAAGTTGGCTGAAAACCTTATTAACGAAGAAGACATGAATCTAGTCATGACTGCTAAAGATGAAAAGAAGCTTGAAGAGTTAAAGGAAGAAGCCTTGAATTTCCAAAAATCACTTTATCCTTTTGCTTGGAGAGATATTGATGCATAGTCTCTCTTCCTTTCCTTGATAGATTTATTTAGGCAGTATTTTTCTTGTGCAAACTTGTTTAGAGTTAGTACTACCATTTGTTTTCTTGTTTAACACTTCTTCAGATGTTTATGATATTCTTCAAGTTACTTTGACTTAAATATGAATAAAAGTTGTTTTTCTTTTTTTTAGCCGTTCACAGTTCATACTCTTACGAGTCAGGAGTTTGTTTTTTGTTTGTCGTGACTAAACTTGGAATTTTGTTCCAAGTTACCTACGTACCTTTTGAAAAGGGATCAAGTCATAAAGTAGTTCAAAATTCTTTAATTAGAGGATGGGTGCCGTTCACAGTTTTAGATCATGCAGGCCAAGAGCATCCATTTGTTTACCACCTTAGATATGGTGGAGTATTTCAGCTGTTTAGCCACATACTACACTACTGGTGGTTGCCATCCATAGTTTTAGCTCATGTGGCCCAAGAGCATCCATTTGTTAACTAGTTTAGATTTAGTGGAGTGTTTTAGCAGTTCATCCATGTGCTACACTATTTGTGGTTGCCATCCACAATTTTAGCTCATGTGGAGAATCCATTTGTTAACCACTTTGGATAGACTTTGTTTAGTGGAGTGTTTTAGCAGTTTATCCATGCGATACACTATTGGTGGAGGGTTTCATTTCCTAATTACAGATAATACTATTTCAGAAATTTGTCATTAATGGGACCAATTCAAAGTCCATCTTCTGCAACCATCTTACATGCACCATTTGTGTAGACTTCTTGTATAACATAAGGTCCATCCCATTTTGATATGAACTTGTTTCTCGTTTTGTGAAAAGTTATGATGGGTCTGCGAATAGCAAGAACAGTATCTCGAATTTGAAATGAGTGATGTCTTACTTTTTTATTGAAAGTTCTAGACAAAAAGCGCTTGATAACATTCTAACTGTTGTTGAACTTCAAGTCTTTTCTCATCCAAAGCCTCTAACTCTGCTAGACGCAGAGGCACATTTTTCTCAGTTGAAAAACCCTGTTGGATTGCTATTCGTAGAGAAAGAATTTGCTTCTCGACGGGCAAAACTGCCTCGCCCATATAGAGTTTATTGCGTGGGCGTATGATAAGTTTCATGCCAGTCTCTTTTTGACTTAGCAACTATTTTTTTAAGTAAATTGAAAAGTGTCTTGTTAAATGTTTTCAGAAGTCCATTGGCTGGGGAATTGTACAATTAAGACTCGTACTGTTTGAAGCCAAATTGTTCACAAAATTGATTCATTATTTTGTTGCGAAAAGGTTTTCCATTGCCAGTAAAAATGTAGTGTGGCACACCATATTTGATGATCTACAAAATTGGTTTTGATGATGACAAACGTGATTTAACCACTTAACTTGAGCTATGCATGGTTGCTAGTATATTTGCTCTTAGTAGAGTTTTCAGACAAAGTACACCTTCCAAACAGTACTATGTTTCTCAGACACACAAGCTCGTCGGAACTAGATAACCACAGACGCAATTCACCGTCCGAATGATCAGGCATAAAGCAAAATTATGGAGCACCTACAATGGACGCACAAGCTCGTCCGAACGAATTCATCTCGGACCAATTCACCGTCCGAAAGATCAAGGTAGAGGAGCAAGATTTTGAGGCACCTGCAATGGACGCATCTAACTCTCCGAAGAAGATTACATCGATGAGGCTAACTGTCCAAAAGAAAAGCATCCCCAGTTAGGCACCAAACCTTTCGGACACACTACACCGTTCAATGTCTGAACTCTTCAACATACCTGGTTCAAACAAAGGAACGAACGCAAGTTCGGCCATCTGAACGGCATTCTCAACTCCATGATATTTTAGATCAAACGATTGATCGGACGCTCAAAAATTACGTCGGACGTCTGAAACCCTTAAACAGCTAGTTTTTTTAGCATTTATTATCTAGCCGTTAGGAGGTGGTTGGGAGCTGATTTCTTGCACCTATAAATACCAACCCTTCTGTATTATGTAAAATTATCTTACACATTGAATACAAGCAAAAAGAAAGGCAATTTGAGTGCAAATTAGTTCTTTAGTGACATTGTATTAGTGTGTACTTAAGAGTGCTATTCAAAATATTGATTGCAGTGATAATGTTGTACAAGGAAAGCAAGGTTTAGTATAAAATCCTTGTCTCAACTAAAGAGAAGTAATGTGAGCAAGGGTATCCTACTTTATGTACACTTGAAGATTATTGACTCACCAAATTTGAAAAGAGTATCTTAGTGGATTACTACTCCAATCTAGCAAGCCTGGATATTATGTTTATTTAATCTCTCTCTTAATTTATTCTATTTATTTCATGCTTAATTGTTTCTATCATTTTATTTGTCAAATTTTAATTGATTAATCTTTTGGGAATTATTTTTAAGAAACCTAATTCACCCCCCCCCCCTCTTAGGTTGCTTTGGGACCAAAAATTGGTATCAGAGCATTGGTCTCTTTACCTACTTAAATTGCGTTTGAGTACAGATCCCTTATGGCAACCAATAATGTGTTATTTTTTTAGGCTCAATCTATCACTAGACCTCCTAGCTTTAATGGGATAAACTTTATTAGTTGAAAAAATAGAATGAAAATCTTTTTGCAATCTATTAATATTGACTTGTGGTATGTGCCATAAATGAAGGTTCTTTTGAAGCCACCATCATTGATGATCATACAAATAGAAAAAAAGAAAAAAAACAAGGAATGAGCTCGCTCTACAAGACAAGGAAAAATTGACATTAAATGCCAAGGCCATGAATGCACTATACAATGCCTTGGATGCTAACAAATTAACTCGTGTCAAGGGATGTGTTTCCGCCAAAGAAATCTGAGACAAATTGAGGGAAATTCATGAAGGAAGTGATGATGTTAGAGAACAAAATAAATCTCTACTTGTTGCCAAATATGAATCATTCAAGATGGAGCCACATGAAAAAATTGATAAAATGTATTGTAGATTCAATGATATCATCAAGGATCTTCAAGTCCTGAAGAAGGAATACTCTTTGGGTGAAAAGAATAGAAAAATCATGAATGCTCTCTCCAAAGAATGGGAGGCAAAGACTATTGCTATAGAGGAAGCAAAGAACTTAAATTCTATACCCATTGAGTCACTAATAAATTCTCTCACTTCCGATATGAATTGAAACTTAAAGCCAAAGTGGTTGATGATGAAGAAGCAAGGACAAAAAGAAGTATAGCCGTGAAGACCTCTTAAAAAGAAGATGAAAGTTGCTCTATCAATTTAGAAGATGAAGATCTTGATGAAGGTGTTCTTGCACTCATCACCAAAGGATTCCTCAAACACTACATCAACAAACGGAGAATGAGAAAAGGAGGAGCAAGCAACTCAAACAACTTCAAAGGGAAGACCAAGCTGGAAATCAAGAAACAAAATAAAAAATGCTTTGAATATGGTCAATTCAGACACTTTGCAAATGATTGTCCCTCAAAAAAGAAGAAGGGAGGAAGGAAATCTCGCTTTAACAACTTTCAAATCACTTGGGATGATTGCAACTCCGAAGGAGAAGTTGAGGAAGAGATGGAATCGGCACAAATGGCATTCATGGCCATTGGTGATGATGAGATAACCTCTACTTATGATTTTAATGATGATAATGATCTTGAAGCCTTCATTATATCAAAATTTCATAATAGCTTAAAGGAATCATATGTTGAAAATAAGGAGTTAGAAAAAAAAATCAAATGCTTTATTAAATGCTGACTCTAAACTTGTGAATGAAAACAATAGGCTATCACAAGAAAACGCTGAGTTGAAGAAAACAATGCACGTGAAAACAAGGATCAAGGAAGAACAAGCCTCCTTGAAGAAAAGATTGAACGACTTGAATGTTCTCTTGCATAGAAAAAAGGAAAATATTGTTGATATGAAAAGGAATAGAAATGTATTGATCAACAAGAACTTTGTCACTTTTAGAAAGGATAATTTTTGTTTTGTAAAATCAAAATCTTCTCTATATGGAAATAAAAATATTATTTGCAATTATTTTCAACAATGTGGACATGAGAAAATATTTGTTCTGTCAAGAAAAATAAAAAACTTGGAATGAATACCATATGGATTTGTAGTAATTTCACTAACTCTTATGGACCCAATATGGGTACCAAAAGTTTCACTTAACTAATCTTGTGTAGGTAATGAATATCACCAAGAATGCCAAATGGTTCATAGATAGTGGATGCTCAAGGCACATGACGGGTGATGCATCTCTCTTCACAAAACTCATATACAAAAACAGTGGAAAAGTGACTTTTGGGGATAAAAAGAAGGCAAAATCAATCGGCATTGGTGATGCAGGTAAAAATGGTGAGACTTTAATTAAAAATGTTCTCCTAGTTGACAATTTAAATTATAATCTTTAAGTGTGAACCAACTTTGTGATAAACATCTATATGTATTCTTTACCAAGCATGAATGCTTAATTCTTTATAAGAATTTTTCTGTTTTATTTAAAGGTTTTAGACACAATGATGTTTATGTGATTTATCTTGACAAACTTGGTGATAGCAATGTAAAATGTCTAACCACCTGCATAGATGATCCTTGGCTTTGGCATAGAAGGTTTTGTCACTTCAACATGGATTTAATCAAAAATTTTGCTCAAAAGGAGTTGGTAAGAGGCTTCCTCGCCAAAACTAAAGTTTGTTAAAAACAAAATTTGTGATGCATGCCAATTTGGTAAACAAATCAAAGTTTCTTTTAAACCAAAAAATTGTGTGTCTACTTCTAGACCTTCAGAATTATTGTATTTGGATTTATTTGGTGTAACTCAACATGCTAGTCTTGGTGGTAGTAAATATGCTTTTATAATTGTTGATGATTATTCTAGGTATACTTGGGTACTATTTCTTACTCAAAAAAATGAAGCCTTCAAAAATTTTGTAAAATTGTTTTCAAAAATACAAAATTTGTTGAATTTGAGAAGTGATAATGGAGCCGAATTTAAGTTTGGAGGTTTTCTCGAATTTTGTGATCACAGTAGTATTTCACATGAATTTTCAGTTGTTAGAGTTCCTCAACAAAATGGTGTTGTTAAAAGAAAAAATAGAACACTTCAAGAGGCCGCTAGAACCATGATTAGTGAATGTGATTTACCAAAATATTTTTGGGCCGAAGCCGTCAATATGGCTTGTTATGTTATGAATCGAGTTCTTTTAAGAGCTATTTTAAACAAAATTCTTATGAACTCTTATTTTGCAAAAAGGCTGTTGTGAGTTACTTCAAAGTCTTTGGTTGTAAATGCTTCATTTTAAAAATCAAAGAAAATCTTGGAAATTTTGACAGGAAATCGGATGAAGGAATTTTCTTAGGATACTCTAGTGACAAGAAAGCATACCGAGTATACACTAGAAGAACTCTTTTAATTGAAGAAGTTGTGCATGTTATTTTTGATGAGTCTAATGATATTATTTCAAAGAATGTTTGTGAGGATGGAGATATAGGTATACAAAAGGAACTTGAGAAGCTCACAATACATAAAGAACATCAAGAGACCAAGACAAGCAATGAGGATGACACTCATCTCTGGATGAAGAAGGAGAAAAGAACGAAAATTCTCCAAAAGATCTTCCAAAAGTATGGAGATTTGTCTCAAGTCACCTTTAAGAGTTGATCATAGGTGACCCGTCCAATGAGGGGGTAAAAACTCGTTCTCATAAATTTTTGAAAGTAATTGTTCCTTACTTTCTCACATTGAACCTAAATGTGTGGATCATGCATTGAATGAAAATTTTGGTCTTTGCAATGCAAGTGGAACTTAGCCAATTAGAGAAAAACAATGTATGGACCTTAGTCGAATGACCATCAACTCATCACGTTATAGGAACAAAATGGGTCTTTAGAAATAAATTAATTGATAAAGGTGAGATTATTAGAAATAAAGTTAGGCTTGTTGCAAAGGGATATACTCAAGAAGAAGGTATTGATTTTGATGAAACCTTTACACCCGTTGCTCATTTAGAATCTATTCGTATGTTTCTTGATATGCATACTTTAACAATTTCAAATTATTTCAAATGGATGTCAAAAGTGCATTTTCAAATAGCTTTATTGATCAAAAAGTTTTTGTTGAACAACCCCCCGATTTTGAAAATAAAAATTTTCTAAATCATGTTTTCAAACTCTCAAAAGCTTTACTTTGGCTTGAAACAAGCTCCCAGAGCTTGGTATGAAAGGCAAAATGGTTTTTTGATTGAAAATGGTTTCAAAAGAGGTGTTGTTGATACCATTCTCTTTACCAGAACTAATTTTAATGGCCTGTTAATTGTTCAAATTTATGTTGATGATATTATTTTTGGAGCAACTAATGAATGTTTGTGCAAGAAATTCTCATGCTTAATGCAAAAAGAATTTGAAATGAGTATAATGGGAGAATTACAATTCTTCCTTAGACTTAAAGTTCACCAAACAAAAGAAAGAACGTTCATTACACAAATCAAGTACATAAAGGAGCTACTCAAGCGATTTGGAATGGAAGATTGCAAATAAGTCGGAACACCAATATGCAATTCAACCAAACTTGACAAAAATAAAGAAGGTAAAGTGTTCATGAAAAACACTATAGAGGTATGATCGAAAATCTACTTTACTTGACAGTTAGTAGACCGGATATTATGTTTGCTGTTTGTCTGTGTGCTAGATTTCAAGTCTTTCTTTTCCCAAAGAATCACATTTAATTACCGTGAAAAGAATTTTTAGTTAATTGAAAGGGACAACTGATTTTGGACTTTAGTATCCTAAATTCACTAATTTTGATTTGATTAGTTATTCTGATACTGACTTTGCTGGTTGTAAAATTGATAGGAAAAGTACTAGTGGTATGTGTCAATTTTTTGGGTAATTGTTTGGTGTCCTAGTTTATCAAAAAAACAAAATTCTATTTCCCTATCTACAGCAGAAGCCAAATATATTACTGCTGAAAATTCTTGTGCTCAACTTCTTTGGATGAAACATACCTTACAAGATTTTGGTGCTATTTTTGATTGTGTACCTATAAGATGCGGTAATACCAGAGCAATTAATCTCACAAAAAATTCAGTCTTGCACTCTAGAACCAAACACATTGATGTCACTCATCACTTTATTAGAGATCTTGTATACAAAAAGAAAATCTATGTTGAATTCATATGTACAAAAGATCAACTAGCTGATATTTTACAAAACCCTTGGCTCTAGATCGCTTTGAATTTCTCAAAACTCGGACATTATTGATTTCAAATCTGTATAAATTGTGTTTTCAGATGAAAATATGCGTCCTATGGTATCAAATCTTTCGGACGAACATGAACGTTCGAACTATATGTTCTATCAGACGAACACGAACATCCGAACTCCTCTCTTTTGTCTCGGACGCTTACAATCCTCCGAACATTCCCTCTTATTCACCAGACTCCCTGGAATTTCTTACGGACGATTATCAACGTCTGACACTCCTTCAAACGCACAGCATAGCTTGTCGGCCATCCGTTCATATGTGATCGGATGCATGATTGGACGTATACGAATCGTTCGGATGTTCGAACGATTGTTCTTCTCATTTAGGATGTGTTCGTTTGGACTGAAAATATTTTCTAGAAATTTTTTTGGTGCCAAACCCCGGAATATTTTCCAATGTAAAATATTTTCCAATTTTTCTTCCTCTGACTGAAAATAACTTTCCATTAATTTTTGAGCGTAAGTTATTTTTTGCATAATTCAAGAGTGACATTAAACCCAAATACTTACTTTTATAATTCATTTGCTAAACTTATTTTCGTTTTCAATTCTTTTCCGTTCATTTTTCTTTTAATCATGGGTCTCACACTGATATAAATATCATTATGCATATTTTACTACTGCATTGACTATCACTTAATTTTGAACAAAAACCAATCTTTTATTAACCACAATACTTGTAAGGTATTTATTACTATTGTTATAAGTTTTTTAACTTGTATTCATAAAATTAAAGATGAAACCATTAAAAATTTTATTTCAAAATATTTTATTTTGTTAACCGAACACTGAAAAATTGTATGAAAAATGGACTGTCTTATGTAAAATGTTTTCCAAGGAAAATATTTTCCCCAAGAAAATAATTTCAATTGAAATGATCACACCCTTAAATCCCTTTATTTTTCCCTTATTGGACAAATCCCCGCCACTGAAACCTTAGCTCTAGCGACTGAGCAAACACCTTCTCCAAATTCTCTCAATTCTTCCCTTCTCCTCAGAAATTGCTTAAGAATCCCTCTTCCCAACTCTTCACCCATCTCAATTAAACCTTTTTATCATTGTAACATCTCATTCCTTAGAATTTACCACAAAATCACTCAATCTCACTTTTCTCCTCGTCGTCTTCCTCTTCAAATTCACTATGGTACGATCATGAGGAGGATCTAAAAACGGTTGCCAGAGGGAAAAAATCTAAGGGCAAAGCTCCGATACAGGGTCAAACATCTTCAAACTCCCAATCCATTCCCAATCCCTCTCTACCAAAGTTTATTGCTGCAGTTATACTTATTTTACTGTCTTTTCAAAGGCATCAAACTTGACTTTGGTTATCTTTTTTGCTCTCTGTGGGAGATCTTTTTGACCGATACCCGTAGGACCATTCCCTTTGGGAAATTTTTAACTAAAGTTTTGATCACTTTGATATCTCCTTCTCTGGTAAAAAACAAAATCCTCCTTATTTTATCCTCATAAAAGGTATATTGAATGTAAGGGTTTGAGGTTCTGCATATGAATTTGAAAAGTCTAAATCTTATGCCTCTACCTCTGGCCTTGCACTCCCTCACTTCCCTCCTCCTCAACCCTTCTCTTCCACACCTCTACTATCGCATGACCCACATATTTCATCTTCAGAACCCTCCATCTCTCATCTATGCACCCTTGTTACTTCTTTGAGCAATCAAATGAGCTCCTTCCAACACCGCACCATTCGGAAGCTAAAGAGGCTTGAAACCAGACAAACCATTCTTCAAGAAGCACTCAGTCTAGAAATGTCTGCCTCAGCTCAGGTTCAGCTTGCCAATATCCAGTCCTAAAACATTCTTGAGTCTTTCTCCGACAGCGATAACAATGACAATAAAGATAGGGATCATTCCAATCCTGAGCCTGAGGACCGTAAGGATCCCATTGGTACCACCAATCCTGATGACGACAAAGACGTTGATGACACGTTCAACTACATCATGCAACGCCGTGATCCAGGGGTCAAGATTTAAGTGGACAAGATAGTGAGGCTATGAAGGAGGATGATGATGCACCAGCAAAGAAATGCAAACGTGGGAAACGCTCCAAGAAGAAAAATGACTCCACTTTCACACCTAAGCTTCTCTTTAAATTCCTTATGTACTTAAACTTTTGTTGATATTAGCTGTTATGGTTGTTTTGATTCTTCACTTTGATGATGTCTTAAACTTTTGTTGACATTGACTATTATGGTTGTATTTCTGTCCTTGTTTATTTTTATTGGTGTTTACTTAAGGGGGAGCTTCATCTTAAGTAGAGCTTATCTTACTTTGACGATGCCAAAAGGGGGAGTAAGATAGCTATTTGAACTAATTGTGGCTGATGGCTATTTGAACTGATTGTGGCCGTTTGAACTGATTATATTGTGCAATCATGGTTGTTGCAAGTTATTTTGCCTCATGATTTTTCATCATCAAAAAAGGGGAGATTGATGATCTACAAACTTGGTTTTGATGATGACAAATGTGATTCTACATAACCACTTAACTTGAGCTATGCATGGTTGCTAGAATATTTGCTCTTAGCAGAGTTTTCAAATGAAATACACTGTCTGAATAGTACTATGTTTCTCAGACACACAAGCTCGTCTGAACTAGATAACCACAGACACAATTCACCGTCTCAAAGGTTAAGCATAAAGCAAAATTATGGAACACCTATAACGGACACACAAGCTCGTCCGAACGAATTCATCTCGGATGCAATTCACCGTCCGAAAGATCAAGGTAGAGGCAAGTTTTTGAGGCACCTGCAACGGACGCATCTAACTGTCTGAAGAAGATTACATCGGATGAGGCTAACTGCCTGAAAGAAAAGCATCCCCAATTAAGCACCAAACCTTTCAGGCACACTACACCGTCCGATGTCTGAACTCTTCAACATTCCTGGTTTAGACGAAGGAACGGATGCAAGCTCGGCCATCCGAACGGTATCCTCAACTCCCTCATATTTCAGATCAGATGATTGATCGAACGCTCAAAAATTACTCTCGGACGTTCGAAACCTATAACAGCTAGCTTTTTCAACATTTATTATCTAGCGTTAGGAGGTGGTTGGAAGCTGATTTATTGCACCTATAAATACCAACCCTTCTGTATTATGTAAAATTATCTTACACATGGAATACAAGGGAAAAAAAAGGCAATTTGAGTGCAAATTAGTTCTTTAGTGGCATTGTATTAGTGTGTACTTAAGAATGCTATTCAAAATATTGAGTGGAGTGATAATCTTGTACAAAAGAAAGGTTTAGTACAAAATCCTTGGCTCAACTAAAGAAAAGTAGTGTGAGTAATGGTAATCCTACTTTGTGTACACTTGAAGATTATTGACTCACCAAATTTGAAAAAAGCATATTAGTGGATTACTACTCCAAGATAGCAAGCTTGGATGTGCTGTTTGTTTAATCTCTCTCTTAATTTATTCCATTCATTTCATGCTTAATTGTTTCTATCATTTTTATTTGTCAAATTTTAATTAAACTATCTTTTGGATTGAATTAATTTTAAGAAACTTAATTCACCCCCCCCCCCTCTCTTAGGTTGCTTTGGGACAAACAATGTCTACAAACTATGTTTGTTTTATGAAGTGCACTACATTTTGTAGAAATGCCTACGAGATGACTTAGGCAATGAACCAACTACATCTAGCCCTATGCATCAAATGGCCATGACGCTACCATTGGATGTAAAGGTTCAGGTGGCTGATGAATAAATTTGCATAAAATTGGTATGATTTGCATCATTTTGAATATTCCATGCAATCTTTGACCACAGTTGGCCAATAATAGCCCATTCTTTTGATACGGAAATGCAATTTTGGACCAGATTGGTG
This sequence comes from Cinchona pubescens, assembly GCA_025175665.1. Classification (NCBI taxonomy): domain Eukaryota; kingdom Viridiplantae; phylum Streptophyta; class Magnoliopsida; order Gentianales; family Rubiaceae; genus Cinchona; species Cinchona pubescens. Next base: position 1,020,191 of record JANKKI010000256.1, on the reverse strand, counting down.
AGCTCCACAAATTCCTAATTGTGCTTCTTCTATTGCTTGAGTGGATCCTTTATCCGCTAAGCAACAAAGGAATATGCCCTTGAAAGAATGGCGATAAAGTATGCCTTTGTAGAAAACAAAGTGTGAGGCTCATCTTTTCACCTCAGTCAAGAATCTTTAGGTAGCTTTCCACTGTTCCAAGTAATCGATTAGTGGTTGATGCCAATCATCTTTTGTTTCAATTTCAAGTATAGATATGATATTTATATCTTCCATCCGACTACTTGAAAAAAAAGGTATTACCTAGCGACAACACATTGGAACTTCAGTTGTTTCATCTTCAAACAGGATTAAAGTTGCCGCTAGATTAGCAAATGCATCAACCATTTGATTCTCTTTTCTTCGGACATGACATAAAAGAAAAACGTCAAACTTAGACAACAATTGTATGGCACAATGGAAATATGGCAAAAGATCTTCGTATTTAACATCATATTCCCTTAAAAGTTGGTTAATAACCAGCTTAAAATCTCCACAAATTTATAAGTTTTTATTATCATTTCGATTGCCATCTCAAGTTCCATCAATAGAGTTTGATACTCAGCAACATTTCTAGAGCATAACTCACTGAGTACAATTGAATATGGCAGGATTTGTCTTTCGAGAGAGACAAATACAATCCCTAATCCCGCTTATAACACGTCTTGTTGCACCATCAAAGAACATAATACATGGTGGAAGTATTTCAACAAATAATGTTTCTTCATCAGGAAAATCATTAGAATCTCCCAATTAGCAGGTGTTTGATGATCCACTAAGAAGTCTGCAAGTGCTTGTCTTTTGATAATTTTTTGTGGCACATAGATGATTTCATATTTGAAAATAATCTACCATCTTGGCAATCTTACAGTCAGAACGGGTTTTGACATCACATATTTCACTGAGTCAGCATGCGATATGATGCACTGTGTATGCTTCAAAGTAGTGTCTCAATTTCTTTATCACAAAGAAGAGTGCTAAACACGTCTTCTCGATAGATGAATTTTTCACCTCATTGTGTGTAAGACTCCTACTTAGGTAATACAGAGCCCTTTCTCTACCTTCCTCATTTTCTTAGGCAAGTAGTGCACCAATAGATTTTTCTTGTGCAGCTATGTAGAGAATTAGTGATTTGCCAAGTATCGGAGCTCCTAACACTAGTGACTGGTGATCTGAAAGATAGTTTTTAATACTATCAAATGCATTTTGGCAAGTTCGGTTCCATTCAAAGGAGATCCCTGTTTTCATGTTGACATAACCCAGCAAGATTTGAAATGAATTTTCTAATAAATGCAAGACTACTTTGCAAACTTCGTAACTCATGTAAATTCCTAGGCAGTGGCATTTTCTGAATTGCATTTATCTTGGATATATCTATTTCAATGCTACAATGCTTCACAATAAAACCTAAGAACTTTCTTGATAAAACGCTGAAGGCACATGCGGGAGGATTCATTCTCAGTTGATATCTTCTTAATCAATCAAAGACCGTGCAAAGATCATGCAAATGATCTTTTCTCAATTTTGATTTCATGACCAAACCATCAACGTAACATTCTATGTTCTTGTGCAACATATCATCAAAAAAATTTTATATGGCACGTTAATAGGTAGCACCAGCATTCTTTAACCCAAAAGGCATTACGTTGTAATAATATATGCCTTTAGGTGTAAACTAAATGTTGTGCATTCCTCATCCTTTGGTGACATCCGAATTTGATTGTAACTAGATGAGCCATCCATAAAGAACAGGATTTCATATCTAGTAGTAGCGTCAACCATTATTTCAATTAACGGCAAAGGAAAGTCATCCTTTGGACATGCCTTATTCAAGTCGCGAAAATCGACACAGATACAAATTTGTCCTTTTTTCTTTTCCACAGAGACGATACATGAAATCCATGTCAGATATTTTACTTTTCTAATGAATCCCACCTTGATGAGTTTATTAATTTCGATTTCCACATTAGGAATAAGATCCGGTCGCAACAACTGTTGGGATTGCTTTACTAGGTGTATCCCATACTTGATAGCTAAGCGATAAACTACTACCTTCGGGTCAAGTCTAGGCATTTCCTCGTATGTTTTTATACTCCTTTAAGAGTTGGACATACGTCTTTTCTTCGTCAAGACTTAAGTTTTTGCTAATGAGGATTGGCCTTGGTTCTTTATCAGTTCCTTGAGGCAAGTCAAATTGATTTCTTTATGTTCGTCTATAGTAACTTGTCTGCCATCGTCAAGTTGTGGAGGAGCATCTTGTACCTCATCTTGAGTTTCACTACTCAAATCTTCTTCAAAAGTTATATGATAAGAAGCAATGATCTCATCTTATAAATCAACTAGCCGATTTTGCAATGTTCGTACGACAATACATCGCTTAAGTGTAAAAGGTTCCTGTTTTATGATTGCCATTCTTGTTACTTCTCCATTTGGGAATGAACCTTGCCACACACCTTAGTGTCATCGACAAAACTTTGCAAAAATTGATCAGTTAAGTTATAATCTTTTCTCAATCTATTAAATGTGGACTTATGCTAGACCCCATCTTTTGAGATTGTTTTGACCCCTTAGCACCTAATCTGCTTAAAACAGAGGAATAAAAATTTCGCATACTTAAGCGATCAAAGACCAAGCTATGTGGTGGTTTATCTATTGTCTCCTCATCATTGATTTCCACCACGGTGATATTTTAGTATTGAGAAATTGCACTTAGATTTTTTTTCTTTTTGTGAAATATGGACGGGCTCAAGAAGTGAGAATCCATACAGGAACATATTAACCTTTTTGGTGCAACTTCTTTTGCGTCACATTGAGGCCATGACTTTCACCAATGCTTATTTCTTGTCTTTCACCTTCTATTGCTATCTTGGGGAAATCAAAACCACACTTAGCCATCAATGTGTAGGCATTTGGATCGAATCCCCCCTTAGTTAGTTTGTCAGGGAGTCCATCTCCGAGTACTTTGGCAAACCCTTTTATAGGAGGTTTTATCCTTTCTCGCTGGCTTGTTCTAACCAGAGGCAATGTATGGCCTTTTTCATAGTTTTCAAATCTGTTTTTTCATTTTCTTGTTCCTTTGTACCCCTCTTTCAGGATAATGTGTTTGACAAATGGAATTTCTCCATCTCTTTTTTTATCCTTAGGAACATACCAAAAGACTTTGGAAGCATCATTTGTAGTTAAAAGTACTCTTTTCGACCATGAGACTTTTGGGAGTTTATCGTGTCTGCTTGTTCTGAAGAAGTCGATTGTTTCTTTTCATTTAGTTCATCATTTTCTTTCAACTAATCAAAATTCTTATAAAATTTTGCATCGGCAAAATGTGTCTCTGCTTCGTTAAATGGTTTAATAGCTGCATCCACTTTGATAACAATGCCATTTTTACAGAATTTGAAGCATTGATGCAATATTAAGGGTATAACATCATTCTCATGTGTCCAAGGTCTTCCTAATAGGATATTGTATAACATTTTTGCATCAATCACGTGAAACAACGTAGTTGCCTTCAACTGGTCGATGATCAAATCAAGGTGAATCATCCCTAAAGCTCGTTCCCCTCTTGGTTAAACCCTTGAATTACTAGATGGCTTTGAGTTATGTCATCAACTGACATGCCTAACTTTTTCATTGTTGACTTAGGCATAATATTAATAACAGAGCCTCCATCAATAAGGATTCAATTTATCTTTTGTTCATTGATAAATCCAAATGAAAACACAAAGAAGACGATTGTGTAACTTAAAACTTAGCAATAAATCTTCATCAGAAAATATAATGCTAACACAACACGTAGAATGAGGATTAGAACTCAAGTTTAATTCTTTTAACTCAATTGAGTACTTGTCAGGATCCTCCAAGACTTGCATCAAAGCAACTCGTTCTTCTTTTGACATTTGCATCACTTGAACAAGTCAAATTTAGAAGTTAAACTTTTTCTATTTGAGCTGTTTCGATTGTAGATGACACAAGACAAGCTTCATTTTTGCTTTCATCCTTTTCAGTCACATTGTTACATGGAACTATTATGTCATCTTGTTTATCCTCAGAAAAGTAATTCTTTAGAAAGAATTCCTTAAATGGGAGAGGTGCACAAAGATTTTTTAAAACAACCTCTTCATCATATTTTACTTTAGATGTCAATTTTTTGGGTTGTTTCTTCTGATATGACAATTGGAAGTTATCTTCCTTCTCTATTTCTTTTGTTGTGGGTGCAAAGGACAAAAGGAAAGGTCCAATGGTATGTTGCTTTTTGGACTTTTTCCTTGTGACTAATGTCTGGCCATCATCATCATCGTCCTTCGCTTGGCCTTTCGGAGCAATTTCAACACCCACATGTGGAATATCTAGGGAAAGAATAATGGGTTGAAAAGATCCGAATTGGATAACCCTATTACCTATCCCCAACTATGTCCTTTTAGGAAAAGTTTTGGTAGAGTGTGAAATTACTTTCTGTCAAATTAATAGAGACCAAGTGTGCCTCCACAATAACATCAAAATCAAGAACTATTCTTCCATCACGAGCCAACTGCAAAATTTTGTCTTTTATCACAAAGAATTTTTCTATAGGATGGCTAACAATGCGATGATACATACAATAGTTTGGATCATTAACGCGTCCGGCTTGTTCAGGACGCTTACATGGAGGTAATTCAATTAGCTTTTTATCCAGCAATCATCCAACATTCTAGAGACATCAAAATCTAGGAATGGATATTGTTTTTCTTCTCTTTCTTTCATACATATGGTGATGCCTCTCAATATTAGGAGATTTGTTGGGTTTTTCCTCTTTTTTCCTGTTTAGTGGCACTCTGATAGGAATAGTAGTCACAGCCATTGATTCTTTTTTCCCTCCTTTGATAGGGACCTCCTTTCTTTGCCTCTGGCTTTTCTTTGCAAGGGTCAGGGATAGGTGACTCTTGATTCCCAAGGCCAATTTCTAAACTGTGACCTTTTGTTGCTAACTTCTCAAAAGTTGGGGGTTGTATCCCTTGTAGAATATAACAAAGTCCCCATTTTATGCCTTGAATACACATTTTTATGGTAGATGTCTCAAAGAGTCTATCCTTGTAGTTAAGGCTTAGGGTTTTCCAACGATCGATGTAATCCACAACAAGTTCATCTTTCCATTGATGAGCATTCGAGAGTTCAATTATAGTGACAGTTCTCTTGGTACTATAGAACCAGTTGAGAAATTCTTGTTCCAATTGTTCTCAATTATTAACTGAACTAGCTACAAGCTCATCTAGAGTATACCAATCGAAGGCATTACCTTTTAGGAAACGCACAAATTGCTTCACTAGTAGATCCCTTCAGACCTAGTGTTGTTGTGTATCTCGATGAAATGAGCAATATGTTGTTTTGAGTTGCCTTTTCCATCAAATTGTTGAAATTTTGGGGGTTGTATTCAACAAGCATTCTCATGTTATCTATGCATTTGGTGTATGGCTTTGAATACATGAGATTAGATTGTGATGGCCTTCCATACTGAGCATGAACCATGTTGGTGATCATGTCTTGTAGTTGCTGCATAGATAGACCGGCAACAGAAGTAGAATGCAATCCTTGGTTACTTCCTTGGGGATTGCTAATTGTTTGCATGTTATGTTCATCTGTTGTAGGGTCTTCCCTTCATCATGGTAAAAAGCATTTGGATTTTTTAAAACATTACTTAACTATCCCCAAGTTTCGAGCTTGCTCATGGGACTTGCGATTTGCAAGTCATTTTGCTCCATCACTTTACGCATTTCCATCATACTTCAGTAGAATCAGTGACTACACACACTAGTTGTTCTTCCAACATTGCAGCGTTAGTCATTATAACTAGCATCATTATTGAAGAGTTAGAGTAAGTTGACTTAATAGATTCTAAATCTGAAGATTCTTGAAATAAATCACACACTTCAGGAACATTGGCATTTTTACTGTCAATAGACTTCACATTAACCACATGTTTTTTGTGGCTTTAAGTAGCAAGGAATATGGTCTTGCTGCGAGTGACTCTTCCTTCAAAGTTGCTTTCACTCTTATCAGAAATTTGTTGAGTTTTTCCAGTAACAAGAGATTTTGCCTTGCTGCAAGTAATGACAATTTCAAAGTAACTTGCACTGCTTTTTGCAGTTTGAATAACTTGGCTTTTCTTTGAAGCTATTGAAATTGAGCTGATACTTGTTGAATTTACGGAATAAGAGATGAGAGGCAAAGATTGCCCCACCAAACGTGCTAGAAATTTGTAAACACAAATTTTGAATTAAATAAATAACAAAGAAAAAATTGAGATGTATATAACACAACAAATTGAATTTTGTTGATAATCAAAATTTTGATTACAATCTCTGTTTATAGTTTCTTCACAGAAAAAAAACACATTCTCTAATTCTATTTTCTAAAGGAATTTAATTCAAGGGCTAGAATGTTTTGATCTCAAATTAACACAAATTTTCAATCCTCCAGTTGGTTTGAATATTGAAAAATAATTTCTTTGTGACTTGAAAGTCTATTCTTCAATTAAAATTTTTTTGACCTTTTAAAAAAAATTAAAAAAAAAAAACACAATTTAATGTGGTTTTTTAGGAGGATACTTAGAGAGTTTTTTGTAGGATTTCTATCTCTTCTTTTTTTTTCTTTTTTCTTTTTTGGCTTTTTAGTGTTTCCTTTTGATGTGTGACTGCCTCTACTTATAGGCAAATCATGACCCTTTTTGGATGGGTTCAAATTCCTTTTGAGCAATATGAATTTGTCATGTGTCAAGAATGACAATAACAGTTGAGTATTTGATTTAATTACAAAGACACCATACTTCCAAAACATCTTAGTTGTAGGATAATTTTTTGATTATCCATGAGATTTTATTGGGTCATTCTAAAACTGCAATCTCTTTAACCCATGGGAATTTGCCATGTGTGAAAGATGATAACAACAATAGAGTTTTGCAATCAAATACCAAATCTATCAGATTTATCTATAATAATTATCCATGATTATTAATTTAGTCAATTAATAATTATTAAATTAGCTACTAATTATTTAGCAGCAAATTAAATGTAAATTATAATTGATAAAATAACCAATTTTTGTAGACTATTATACTAATTAAATTTATATTTTTAGTAGCAAAATTTTAATGTTACAGATCCTTTGGTTCATATTTAAACACATCAAGAATATTAACTTATAATGACCTAATAAAATGTTGAATGAAAGGATTGAAAGGAGATGACTTTGTTCAACTTTCCCACAATTTTGCCCGACTCTTGGCTGGATAGTGCCTTCGTTTGGATAAGAACGATTTTCAATATTATTTGTAATAAGAGTATTGTAATAATTTGCTCTAAAAAAAAGGTATTGCAATAATTGGACTATAATGTACTATTTGAGGTAAAAAGATGATTAACGAATATTCTTAGCCAATAATTGTAATATCATTCACAAATGATGAGTACCATTGGCCATGGCAAAATTTCTTTTATCCCTACCTTATCATCCACCTTTAATATTGCTTCATGAAATGCCTTAGATTTAGGGTTAAATACAATAAATCCCCTTAAGGTTTAAGTGAGATTTCACTAAACCCTTTCACGTAAGTTTTGTATCATTTAATATATTGGGATAAAAATAAAATTCAATAATATCATCAATATTGTTAAAAATATAAATATGCTCCAAGTTAATAAATATTTTAATTCATGAATTACGCTTTCTTCAATATTTAAAATTTAAAAATACGGTGAAATAATTAATTTTAAAATTTTTGATGAATTATTATTAAAGGTATTTCATCTAAATTATTTTAATTTGAGTTTTTGTTTATACGTAACAAGTTAAAGTTACTTCGAATAATTTACGTGATAGTTGAATTATATTAACAAAGGAAAAAAAGTAAAAGGCAAAATCATTTTAAATAAACATAAAGAAAAATAAAAAGAAAATATATTGATATAAATTTAATAGATGGTTATGTGTCTTGTATATTTAAAAATTTATTTTTACATAAAAATAAAATATAATGAAAAGACCAAAAAATATCGATAGTGTTAGGAAAATTTTGTATTTAAATTTTTTCACAAGTATTTTTAAAGTACCACAAGTATGGGTGGGCATCATTATATTTTAGTTATTTTGACAATATTTTTATATTGATTAATGACTAAAGTAGGTTAATTGACACAAAACTAGAATTAGGGACTAAAATGACAAATATAATAAATTTTGAGGGATTAATTTTATATTTTCTTGTAGTGTTTAGGGATAAAAATGTCTTTTTTGACTTTTTAATAGTCAAATTGGTGATGTGTACTAACGAAAGGGACAAAGTGTGAAAAAATAATCGTTAGGGAGTTCAATGCAAAATAGTCCAAATCTTATGGGAATTTACTATATTTAACCCTAGATTTTATTGAATTTTCTTATCCTATCCCTCATTCTGTTATCTCCTCATGGTTGTTCATAGAATTGCATAAAAATTGCCAATCAGACAGGAGTCACTTGAGCTTGTCGTCAGTCTTCTTTCTAGCCACACAAAATCCTTACAGACATGACATTTTTCCAAATGGTTCTTTCTCTTTTTTTTTTTTTTTTTTTTGGTAATTGGAGTTCTCTTTTATGCTTTATGCTGGTTCTGTGTCTGATCAAATTCAAAGGACGAGTTTCAGATTTCACTTTTCTAGTAATGGCGGCGTATGCACGGAGATGATACTAATTTAGATTCAATTATAAGACGTTTTCTTTTTCCATTGTTTGGCACATAAAAGATGGTAGGGTGTCACTTGAGGAATATGCACGTCACAAGCCACAAGTTAGTTGAAATGAAGTGCTGATTAGAATCAAATTGATTGAGCCAATTAGAAACATCAGTCAAATTAATACATGTTTATCACAAAAAAGGATAGAAACTCAGGTAGCTTTTGTTGTTTAGAATCAAATTGCTAATCAGAATCAGAAAATTCTATCACCGGGAAAAGAGGGTAGAATCGATAATGAACTATAACTTAGTTGATAAAATATTTTCCCTGTGACTTATAAATTAAGTTTAATTTTATTTTTACCCTTTAACTTATATTTAATTCTTATTTTGTACTTTAAATTTCAGTTTTGGACACTTTGCACCCTAATTCTCAAATTTATCTTACTTTTACCCTTTTTTAACCCCATTAAAAATGTTAACGAAATCTTTATTTTTGTATGCTAAAACATGGATGTATATCTTAATAAATTTATTGTATACACAGAAAAATTTCACTAATTTTTTAGATTGCGTTAGAAAAATGGCTAAAGTAGAATGAATTTGAGAATTTAGGGTGTACAATATCCAAAACTAAACTTTAATTCAACAAATTGAGAATTTTTGATTATAAGTTAAGGCGTATAAAATAAAATTAGTCCTAGAAGTTACGGGTTCTAGTCACTGGAGATCCAATATAGATCCTTAAAATTAATTAAGAAAAAGAACTGTGGGGCATGAAACTGTATCATTTTAAATGTGAGAGGCTAAATACGTATAAATATAAAATGTGAGAAACTATTTAAAAGGTGTTAAGTGACAGAAAATGTGAATTAATGGTTTTTCCCCTAGAAAATATATATAGGACATGATGAGTATGTGACAATTTTGGGCAAAATTATGACCAAGTTGGGTTCAGGGACCAAAATAGTACATTTGAAAGTAAAGGACTAAAATGGTATAAACATTAAATGTAAGAGATTATTAAGGTGTTTATCCAACTTTCCTAGCCTACTTTATAAATTTCTCAAAGTTGAGGGAAGGTAACTGAGGCGAATTGAGTACTGATCATATAAACTGAGTATTCGGTGCATAAACAAATACCCCTACTTCAACGCTCTAAATACAAGGAAATTTCAAACGAGTCTAAAACAAGTCAACCATTATAGAATTTAAGTTTGTCTAATTATTTAAACAAACTTTTTTCTTGTTGAGTTCAAATCGAACCTTCCTTAATTGATTAGTTACGAACTAAAATCCAATGAACTCTTGCTAAACGGAAGTGGTATTAAGTAATTTGGTTCGCGGAAGTAATTTGATTTGCCTTTCAACCCAAATTCTATATCTGAGTCATGCCATTAAATACCACAAGAATCAAGAATTACTAGGAAATATGTCAAAATTTCTAAACATGTCAAGAAAAACAGAATATAGCAGGATAAGGGTAATATCTTATCACCACGATTGTTACGTTACTTCTTGAAAGTAATTACCTAATAAACAACAAGACTTACTATTAAATATGCCAAACTTCTCAACGTAACCAAGTTTTTCGTCAACAGAAAATACTAAGATTATTTAATAGTACGTAACACCACATTATTATGATTTGTTACACTACCTTCTTGGCACTGGTTGGAATGTCAAAGATAATTACTAAAACGTACAGACAAAAGTAAATGCACTCATATAAATTCTGAAATATATTGAACAAATCAAGCACAACATTTTAAATTGTCACGCTATGAAGAACCACTGTCTCAACTGTGAGACCAGGCCCAAAACCAAAGAGCACACCCCAGTCTAGGCCTTCACCAGTAGTGTTGAATCCACCCTTAACCGAGGCCTTTCTCATCTCATCAAGAACAAACAACACGCAAGCACTGGACATATTTCCATACTCACTTAGCACATGTCTCGAAGCCCGTAACTTTTCGGGCTTCAGAGCCAGTTTTGTTTCAACTTGGTCCAAAATTGCTCGCCCACTGGGTTGTGCAATCCAGAAAATTGAGCTCCAATCCGAAATACCAATAGGCTTAAATGCTTCTTCCAGGCACTTTTCAATATTCTTTGCAATTAACCCAGGAACATTCTTGAGCAAATGGAATGTAGACCCAACCTCAAGAATATGCCCTTGTGTCAATGGCACCATTACTATCAGGGAGAATGGTTTGGGCTGCCGAGACTAGCTCAAACAAGGGCCGCTCGACTCCCGGAACTGGATCCGCCCCAATTATGATTGCGGCTGCTCCGTCCCCAAACAGGGCCTGTCCAACAAGGCTATCAATATGCGAGTCACTTGGACCGCGGAATGTAACCGCGGCAATTTCAGAGCAAACAACGAGGACACGGGCGCCTTTGTTGTTCTCGGCCAAATCCTTGGCTAGCCGGAGAGCCGTACCACCAGCATAACAACCCAGTTGGTACATCATGAGGCGCTTGATTGAAGGGTGAAGGCCCAATAGTTTGATGAGCTCATAGTCCGCTCCAGGCATGTCCACACCACTAGTGGTACAGAAGACTAAATGGGTGATCTTGGACTTGGGCTGACCCCACTCGTTAATGGCCTTTTGGGCTGCTTCTTTGCCCAGTTTTGCCACTTCAACAACTGCCATGTCTTGCCTGGCATCCAGTGAAGGTGCCAGACCATGTAAGCACAAATATTTGGATTTTCCTTCAAGATTTCCTCTGTCAAGTGCATATAACGCCTCTTAATCATGGATTTCTCGCCTGAAATGAAATTTTCAAAAAATAGTTCGTTAGAACAAATTTGCAGATATAATCGCCGAACTTAGCAAACAAATTTTTTTTTTTTTTATAATTTAATTCTACAATCGCTTATGGAAGAATTATTTTGTTAAATTTAAAAGTTTATACTGTGTAAACTTTTAAAATACATGTTATTGTACTATACAATCCTGTGAAGCACATAGAATTGGTTTCCGGAAGGGAATTGAAGGATTTTGTCATATTTTAATTTCAAATATACCTTCACTTTGCATGATTTTTAAGTCATTTTTGTGTGTTAGATTGTATCATAGGGTAAATTCTTCTGAATCTTGATGTTCATGTACCAAGATACAGAAATTATGAATTTCATGTGAGGTTCAAGTTATGACTCATGTGAAACCTTAATTTTTATGTCTTAGTACACCATGAATATCGAGATTCATACAAGAATGTGTCACATCATACTTGTGTATTAGATGATATAATATAGAGAAATTCAATCTTTCTATTTAGAAACTCAATAACGAATTACAAATTAAATAATAAGGTTAAGTAGATAAATGAATTTTTTCAAAAAAATAATAATAATCAAAATTTAAACTAATTACCTTTAAAATCTAAAAGAATTATTCACGAAGGGACTGAATTTTCCTTTAAGCCACAAGCATAAAAAAAAAAAACTTTTTCACGCATCAACAAAATCAAATTTTGGATTCATGTGGGCTAGAATAAGTACTCATCTCTTCTTTAACATTGCTGATTGCTTGCCTTTATTACCTTGTCTTTTGTCTTTTTCCTTCAAGCCGTATTGATGCATGGACTGCTTAAATTGGACTTTTGGGCTCATAGGGAGCCGGAGCCAATATAAAACTTCCACTTATTCTCGACATTATCGCTCTTGTTAGAACATACTTGTCTCTACTACTATCTCATCGGAACTCGTACACAACATATATCAATTGAAAAGTTCGTGCAAGTGTATAACGGAACTATGGGAAATTACAATACGTGGATTCGGTTCACGGCTTAAATGTAAATTTTATAATTAAAATAAGTGATACAACTTCTTATAATACATCATTAAAAATGCATACTAGTAAGTAATTTTTAATATGCATATCTGAATATTTTACATTTTTTTTTCTTTTTAAAAAAAAATTTACAGTATATATTTAGTTATTTTTTATGGTGACTCATATTCATAACTTAAATCATAAAAAAAGTATAAATTTACTGTTTGAAATACACTTCACTGTCATTTTAATATTTCATTTATTCCTCCGTTTTTCAGTGAACGGGAAACTAACATACATTACTTAGGAAAGTGTCACAACTAATTAGCTTGGTTTGTAAAGTTCCATGCAGCAAGTAGAATAAATTTACATACTTAAACCAGTGTTTCTTTGATCATGAATGGATCCCAGTTATATTTATGACCTTCAATACATGTATATATCGAGAAACTTCAGGTAAGTTTTAGCAAATAAAATGTAAAAACCAAAAGAGTCAAATTGTCATTGTTTCATTGAACGTGTGTATATATATGGCATCCTAACATGATTATATAATTATATATATATATATATATGGAGTAAAGTATCTCAGAAGCTTCATCTTGTCTTATGGAGGCTTGAAGATTGATTTATTTCATAGCAAATCAACTTCTTTTATAGAGGGGAATAATTAGTGCCAGTTGTTCAATCCTCCCCACGTCTTTGCTAGCCGCTAATTCCCAAAAAAAATGGGGGAACATATATCATTCTCATCAAATAATTAATTGTTTCCAAAAACTTCAAAACTACAGTTTTATTCAAGACCAATCATTTTACGGTGTAACTTTTCCAATTAAAATAAATAAAAAACTAAAAAATAAATAAAATAAAAAACTCGACGTAGATTTCAGCTAATTTTCCGAAAAAAAGAAAAGTGGTACGAAAACTATTAGATATTAACTGACAATTGCAATCAAAGAGATAAAGTAAAAATTGAAAAAAAAAAACAAACAAACAAAAAAGCATCAGAAGAAAAAGATTATATTCTTACACATGCGCTTAAATTTTTCTTTGAGCTCAATTTTATGCTCACTATTAGTGATGCGAAAATAATAGTCCGGATAAGTGCTTTGCTCAACACAATTTGGTGGCGTAGAAGTTCCGATCGCCAGGACGGTGGCCGGTCCCTCGGCCCGTTGAGCTCTCCTAGACTTCGTCGACGGTGAACATGTTTGCTTTTAAAATTTGAACGTCTAAAAATTGGTGGGACAATTTAAGGTACGTAACCCGGTAGCTGCTTTCTTTTGTAGTAAAAGTAGTGGTTGTGCAATTCTACGAAAAATATATTGGTTTATATAGTAACACGACAAGTGAGATTACCCTTATGGGCTGGTAGGTGAGAATCAATTGCGTCGAGACCGTGTTTTAGCTTTTTGTAAATTGTAACGAGTTTTAAGCAGGATGTTTTTGTTTCATATTTTATGTAATTTTTTATTATATTATTTAATAAATAGTTAAAATTTTTTAAAATAATTTTGATAATTTATTAAATAATTTAATAAAAAATAACATAAAATGTGAAATAAAATATCTCTGACGGCGATTGCATGTGATAGGTTTGTTTATTTGTACTTGCCACTCAAACTATTCACTAGATTCGGAATTTCGGTACCTAATTCCTAAGTTTAAGAGCTCGCAATTTTGGGGTCATGTTTGGACTCTACATTTTTGTTTTAGGCAAGTTATTATGGACCCATTTGGGTGTGTCAATAATTTAAGAAATACTATTTATTTAGTATATGTGCCTGAAATTATTTTATAGGTGAATCTGCTCAATTAAGTTTTAATTATTTACTTTACAATGTATGGTGGGTATTGACAGTTATTGAAATGATTGAAAAGCATCACTGTTTTATTATTTTTTAATCATCCAATAATTTAGAATACTCACTCCACATTGTGAAGTTAGGAGGTACACTCTCTATTTCAAAATAACTATCACTTTAAACAATTTATCTTTTTTCATATTATTTGTCACTTTAAAAAATCAATAAAGCATTAAATGGTTTTTTTTTTTTCAACTTTTACCCTTAGTGCACATTAATAAAAGGAAGATTATGCAATTGGGATATTAATGTAAAAAGATAATTTAGTCACTTTGAATTATTTTTTTACAAGATTAATACAATTTAATAGTTTTCTTAATTAATCGGTATCCACCAGACAAAAATAACAATTGTTTTGAACGGTGAAAGCAACAAATAAGTTTTCCACGAAAGAGATGATGATGCATGGAAAAACGTGAATTTTTCTTGAATATTATGCTGCAATTAACTTCATTAATTATTTCATCAGACCAATCAACTGATTACTTCTATTACCACTAGTACTAGTATTTAAGGTTAATTGCAAAACCCTTGCACTTTGTTTAGTTTGCAAAATACCCCTAAATTTTTAATTTTAGTAATCTTGTACCCTGAACTTGTAAATTTTTTTACAAAGTGGTCTAATCTCACCTGCCCTTTCTCCCAATCAGTGTTGCTCCTCCAACCCCAAACCCAGTACCTCCTACATCAAAAATCGAAAACTCTTTGCTTTCTTTTCAGGTATCATTATCATGAATTCAGCTATATCATTATAGAGAAAACGTGTAAGGTCAAGTGCTATTTGTTTTACTACAAATAAAACATTTTTGCATCATCTGAAAATTTGTTAAAGATGATTCACCTTTCCACATCCAAGATATAATATTTAATACCTTTATTCACTATTATATACAAAGGTTTAAATTATCGAGAATATTTGTTTACCAAGAAAAAAAGGTCACAATAACATTTCTTTGTCTTAAAATCATGGTTATCATTTTTACTAAAATAAATATTTAGACTTGTGCTAATTCTAATATTTTAAAAGGTGCCTTGGGAGCATCCGTTAATATACACAAGGAAAAAAGATTAATTTGGTCTCTTATCTTTAGATCTTTTCCTCGTATTGACCAATTTGGTCTCTTATCTATCAAAAAGACCAATTTGGTATCTCATCCTTTATAAAAATTAACTAATGTACGACTTATGATAGAAATTATAGACAAACTAATTGAATCTTTGATAACACACTTACGTCATGTTAACAGATATATGATTATTACGTGTCTTGCCCCACTAATCTGTCCATAATTTTCATTATAGGTCCTAGATTGGTTAATTTTTTTAAAAATAGGGGACCAAATTAGTCTGTTGTGATAGATAAATGACCAAATTAGTCGACACTCCAAAGATAAATGACTAAATTGGTCTTTTTTCCATATACATAATGTTAAGTATGCCTTGTATGTAATGTTTAGTTTCACATTGGTTTGGAAAGAGTGTTTCTCTCCTATTATAAATTATTGGCCTTAGTTAAAGTTTTGAGTGCACCAAGCTAACGAGTTTTAGTGGGCTTTCTGGACCTTCATGACCATCCAATCTTTTGGTCATATTTCGCACTCTCTTGTGCTTTTGTAGTAATCGTGCCTAGAACCCATTTTGTTTTTCTTTGTAAGCCCATTTAGTATTTTTGTATAACACCATTCATAGTGATTTGGGATTGACCAACAGAACAAATTGGGTCTTCTAAGGTTTTTTGTCAATTGGGGCTCTTGTTGGTTTTGGAGTGTTTTGTTATAGGCGCTTTTCAGTTTGTAGAGAGTTGTACAAATTTGTTTTGACTTTGTGGAGGGTTCTCTAAATTTGTATTTCTCTTGTTGATGGCTGTAAATTTGTATTCCTTTTATTAAGTTAGTGGATTTCACCCTTTCGCCTCTGGACGTAGGTCAAATTGACCGAATCACGTAAATCTTTGTGTCCATTTTGTTATTATATTTCTATTTGTTTATTCTCGTTATCGCCGTTAAGTGCTTGTTAATAATTTTTCGCAAATATTTGGGACTCCAATCCTAACAGACCGTTATCAGAGATGGGGACTCGAGTTAAATTCAAGCATTCAGTTAGCCAATTTGGTTAAATTCAAGCACCGATGACGGAGTTATGTGTTGAGAAATTTTGATGAAGTTTTGGTATGAAGGCTACTTGTTAGAAAGCAATTCTTCTCAGTGTTAGGCCATTATGTTGATCTCTTCTTTGCCTTTGTGAACCTTTTAATGTTCAAAGGTTCGTTTGATATTTGTGAAGAGATTTGTAGGACCTATTTTGTTGATGAAGAGTTGGCTTAAGTTGAGCATAGATTTGGGACTTTGTTCGAAAAGATGGAGCTAGTTATGTTGATTTATTTGCAGATTGAGGATTTGGGCCATTGGACTTCTGTGGAAAAGGTGGAAAAATTTTGTTTTGTGAAGATTTGTTATTTATCAAGATTTGTTATACAATACAAGTCAAGGTGGAGATTTGTTATGTATGCATTATATCTTTTGTTTTCTCCACATTAGTTTGGGAAGAGTTTTTCTCTCTCATTATAAATTAAAGACCTTAGTTAAGGTTTCGAGAAGAGTATACTTAGCCAAAGAGTTTTAGTGAGATTTCTAGACCTTTATGACTATTCAGCCTTTTGTCATATTTCAACCTCTCTTGTACTTTTGTAGTAATAGTGCCTAGAGTCCATTTTGTTTTTCATTGTAAGCCCATTTAGTATTTTTGTATAAAACTATTCGTAGAGATTTGGTATTGACCAAGAGAATAAATTGGGTGTTTGTATACTAAAATGAAATCAAATAAACAACATGTGAATCTGCTCTAACATAGAAGGGAAAATTTTTATACTAGAATTACACTAATGCAAAATATAAGCAAAAGATATTTATAAAGAATAAATGTACTAGACAAGCAAATAAACATATAAATATACAAAGTACATAAACAAATAAAACTTAATATTCTAGCATATGGATCCTAATAAAAGCAATAAACACATCACATATTACCCTATCTATTTTATTAGACTTAAACCTTTTTACAATAAAATAAAATAAAAATTACGTAAATATTTAACAAAAGCATCTTAAACAACAAAAATTATATCATTTATTAAAAGAGGGGTCAAATGTGTACAATTCAAAACAAAATCTACTTGTAGATCAAATGGCAGTATTTATAATTCAAGACCCATTTTAACATTCAAAAACACTCCATCCTTCTCTTCTCATGATCCAAATAAGGACCCAAACTAAGCCTAAATCACCCGTCTCTCACATCATAAGTTGAAAAATCTTTCCTTTCTTTCCAAGTATCATTATCATGAATCTGTCATTTATACACATCTAGATGAGAAAAATGAAATAATAAGTATAAAGAATAAAATAGTATAATAATACAAAAGTTTAGGGTCAAATTAAATTTTACGGGAATTTGAGGGTAAAAGCATAACGTTTTGGAAAAAGTTTGGATCAAAAATGATCTAAAGAGTAGGGTCAAAATTATTGAAAAGTTTGTTGGCAAAGTGTAAATGTTAAATAAGGTGCTTGAGTTGCCACTCGAGATGGATGAAGTGTATCGGGACACTAATCTAAAAAAATTTCTCTAGCCAAAAGAAAAAGGAAAATCCAAAATGATTTCTAATGTTTGAGAGGAAGTAATCCGGCCAAAAGGAGAATTTTTTTCAACCAAACGAAATTTTGTACAATACAATCAAATAAACCCCAATGTAAATAGCGGCCCAATTACTAAAATAAATAATGGGTTCAAGCGAAACCTGAAATACACTAGGTGACTCACATGCAATCTACGAAAAGGTCCAAAAGAAAATAAACCAACCATTAATGAAAG
The DNA here is from genome assembly GCA_025175665.1 of Cinchona pubescens. Lineage (NCBI taxonomy): Eukaryota > Viridiplantae > Streptophyta > Magnoliopsida > Gentianales > Rubiaceae > Cinchona > Cinchona pubescens. The sequence continues at coordinate 1,001,979 of JANKKI010000256.1, read as the reverse complement.
ACATCATCGAAGTCTCCAAAGATATTGAGAAAAGTCCGAAAGGCTATGGCCGAAACTACTCTATGGGTAAATCACACAACTAGTTTTACTAGAAATGAAAGGGTGCCTAGGTAACACGTAGAGCTGTCTCTTATAAGACATCTAGATGTGTATCAAGTTTTCCTCTCATAACATTAAATGGATTTTTCCCTTAACAAAAAAACAAACATAGAAAATGCGAGAATCGGGAGAACTTGCTGTGCTAGCTAGACTAACATAGAAGGGAAAATTTTTATACTAGAATTACACTAATGCAAAATATAAGCAAAAGAATTTATAAAAAATAAACAAACATTTCATCCGGAGATCCAAATAAACATATAAATATATGCCAAAGTCCGACATCCGAAACAAATAAAACTTAATATTCTAGCATATGGATCTTCTAATAACCCAAGCAATAAACGGAAACATCACATATTACCCTATCTATCAATTTAAACCCATAAAATAGACCCAAAAGGCCTTAAACCAAAAAAACAATAAAATAATTTAATAACCCAAATTACCAAACAAAATCATTAGTTAAAATAAAAGGTCCACAACGCCAAAATGCGTAAACTACACTTTTAAGGCATGACCATATGTAGGTACTCTAGGAAAGTGGTAAATAAATGATTGAATAAAGCAAATAAAACAAGTAGCAAATAAAACACATACTTCACATAATAAAATTTAGAAATGTACCTCATGCTTATGGTTCTAATCCTAACCAACATGAACAAATTGGTTAAAAATTTCCCTTCCCTTTATCCCCGTGCTAATAATGCTAAGGAAAATAAAGCTAAGCAATCATATGACTTGAACAAAAACAAGAATATTTAATAGTGTTTGTGTTTTTGGGGTCAAAAATACAATTTTAACTAAGTTTAGGGCCAACAAATATGATTTACAAAAGTTTAGGGACCAAATTAAAATTTTAGAGAGTTTTGAGGGGTAAAACATAATTTTGGAAAAAGTTTGGGTCAAAAATATAATTTTATAAAAGTTTAGAGGTCAAAATATAATCTTGGAAAAAGTTTGTTGGCAAAGTGTAAATGTTAAAAGGTACAGGTGCTTGATTGCAATTGCGAGAAAATTAGACATGGCTAGACTAAAAATAATTTCTACTAGCCAAATAGAAATAAGATAAGATCCAAAATGATTTCTAATAGTTTTATAAAGTAATCCGGCCTAAAATATTTTTATTCAACCAAACGAAATTGACCACATACAAAAATAAACCCCAATGTAAATTAGCGGCCCAATTACTAAAATAACTCAATGGGTTCAAGCGAAATGAAATAACCCAACTCACGATGTCTCAATCAAAAAGGTCCAAAAGAAAATAAACCAACCATTAATGAAAGACATCATAAGTCCATCCAAAGATAATAAAAGGTCCGAAAGGCTATGGCCGAAACTAGGCCTGTCAATGGGTCGGGTCTAGACAGGCCTACCCGAGACCGGACCGGATAAATCCGACAAGACCAACGGATCCGGATCGGATATACTAAAATTAATGGAGACTAAAGTATGATCCGGATCCGGAACTAGTAATATTAAACGGATCCGGGTCTGGATATGCCAGATCCGACCCGGATCCGACCCGTTTACAGCCCTAGCCGAAACTATAAACTTAATAAGCAATATCTTCTAAATTAAACCCAAACCCAAAAAACCTAAAAGCGGAAACTATGACTATATTCATCATATCAATTTAAACCCAGCTAAAATCAAGACCCAAAAGGCCATTAAACCAAAAAAAACCAAACATAAACAATAATTTAATAGACCCAACAACCAAACAAAACTAATTAGTTAAAATAAAAGGTCCACAACGCAAAATTAAAACTAAACTTTTAAGGGCTAATTTGGTTGTATTTAAACCATTAGGGTCAAATTAAAAATTTCTTTAAAGAATACTTGGAAGGTTAAAGTGCAAAATAATGGAATTTTTCCTCCTCTCAACCTCCAAGCAGTAACAATATATATATATATATATAACTTTAATATATTTCTTTAAATTTCTTAATTCTCAACCAAATCCAACAAAAACTATACCAAACTAATTCTTATAATTAGCAAAATACATATTTAACAATCAATAACCAAAAATCATACAAAAGTATATAAATTTGTTCATTAAAAGACCCATTTGACCAAATATTAACAAAAAATATAAATCATACACCTAAATATTCTCACAACATATAAATCATAAATAAATTATAAATTTGACAAAAGAAACAAAACGTACATTTTCAATATCCCAACTCTTTAGTCATAATTCAAAATTTCATCCAAATGTGTTAATAGGTCATTGAAGTCATAATTATAATTTAAACTTTACAAAATATCAGCGCCAACACCTTGATAAAAGTCACATTTGCTTACATTTTTGTCTCTTTGATGCGAGCATAAAATCCAAGGTCGTGGCAATCCTTCAACCTAAAAATGAATCCTCCATTCTCCAATTTTTTGTTTTTTTTTTGTTTTTTTGTATGAAGTGTGTGTTTGTGTTTGTGTGTGTTGTGTGTGAAAATGTGATTGTTTGTGATTTAGCGTGTGCGTGTGCGTGTGCGTGTGCGTGTGCGTGTGGTAGTAGTAATAAGAAAGAAAGTAATTAAGTAATAGTAGTAGTAAGAATTGAAAAGAAAGAAGAGAAGAAAATCAAAGGGAAACAGGGTTTTTGGATTTGGCAGAGGATAAGTTCCAAGGGGATGCCAGGCGTGGGTTGATATATATATATATATATATATATATATAAGCCAAGAAGAGGGTTCTTAAGGATGGAGTGTTTTTGTGGTTAAAATGGGTCTTGAATTATTAGGGTAACGGTTGAGTGTAAAGGTGGAGGGGCATGGGAGACAGGTTGGTTATGGTAATGCAGGGAAATGATTTGATGGGATGTGGGGGTTGAATGTGAGAGTGAAAGAAATGACTTGAGATTTTTGGGCGTCAAAATTTGTCAATGCGAGAGTCGATAATTTAGACTCGATTTTATCAAGCAGTGTAATTTGTATTAGTTTTGCACACAAAATAAGAAAATTTTTAAGTTTGTCAAAATATTCCAATAATCACCAAAAGCACATAAGAATTTCAAAAATATAAATTATTATTCAAAATGACATTCGAAATGCTATTGTTGAAAAAGGCACATTTAGGATTTAAAAAAATGTAATTTTGAGATTGTCCTAAAATGGATTCTAAAAGTTACCAAAATGTTTAAAAACATGAAACTAAATTTAGGAATCTTAGAAATTAGAAAATGGCACTTTAAGTACAAAAAGATCATTTTGCCCTTACTTTTCAAAAAATGATTATTTTATCCAAAAATGTAAATTTTTGTGAAATTGGGATTTTGTCTATTAAAAAATATAAAAAAATTAAAAATTTGTCCCAATTTGGTACTTAACAGTAAAAGGTACGTCAATATTTGGTGTCTACAACTTGCTCCTCTTTGTAGGAAGTTCAAAGAGCTTTCAGACGAAGATTGTAGAACACCAGGTTTTGACCAAACTAGCTAGCAATTATATACAAATTGACATCACTGGATAAGGATGGAAAATTACCGAGTCAATTAGCTGAATCAAAGGTTTTGAGGTAAGAAAAAGAAAGGTTGGAAAATGAGAAAGATTTGTTGCCATTCATGGAGGATTCTACCATTATCATTGTCGCCACCGTTTTTGTTATCTATTCTGTTTATTACATAAATGAAATGTAAAATAAAGCGAATTCTATGCTTCCATGCTTTTGACTTGACCATTTCTACATTATTCCATCTTTTGACCACCTCGTGAACTTGCTTTTACTTTTGAGAATAGCAAAATTGTCTTCATCAGAAGTCTACTTGAATCTTTAACAATTCAGTTTTTGGCTCGAGTAACAAGAAAAAAATTTAGGGGCAAAAGTGCCCTTTAAAAAAATTTGGTCAATTGATAAATATGACAATTCCTCAAAATGTAGTCATCGAACCCCCATTGCACTTGCATGGAAATACATAACACGAACTTACCATGTTTCTCCAACATGGATGTTAGAATGAAAACAAGAAAAAAAACTTGAATAATAGATAAGTTTGGAGCAACCGATTCAAACTTTTTTTAAAAAAAGAATAGTAGACATAAACCACAACACCAAAAGTCATAATGTCGACTAAAATATAATGAAAGTGATAAAGTTATGACCGGACTCTAGTTAAGTTGCTTATGTATCCCGCCTCGGAAATTAGGTCGAACGTAGTTCATGCTATGAACTATGATGAGAATCTAGTAACTATGAATAGATTTTTCAAAATTAAATAATATGACTGGATAAGCAAAACGGTATAGAGACTAGAACTAGAACTGATTGAGTTGCCTACATATTCCGCCTTAGGAATCAGGTCAAACATAATTCTGCTACAAACTATGATGAGAATCTAGTAACTACGAACAAATTTCTCAAAATTAAATAAAATGACTGGATAAACAAAAGGGTGACCAAGCTCTGACTGAATATAGAAAAATTTAGAAAAAATATGCTTCGTTCTATCTCTTTTGATATAACCTCCCTTTAACTGCACTATGCATACTGCATTGTCTACATATAATATTATTTTTTTGATATCTAGATACTAAACATTTTTCTCATTTACAGTTTCAATATGATATCCATTTCAGTGGATATCCTTAAAACTTAATAAATTTCTTTAAAACTTACCAGAAATAAATAATGTATTATTTATAATAAAATTTTTTCCTCCGGAAAACAATATAGTGCCTCTTCCGGAACCATCAATTAATTCAATACTATTCGATATTGTATTCATATTCGCATATTGTTGATTATCTTTATTAAATGAGAAAAATATTTCTTATTTTTAAGTATCGTATGTGTTATTGCACTATTAACAAGACATAAGTATTTACTGTTGTTCTTGAATCCAATCATTGTTTGAGAAAATACTCATATTTTTTTATTAAAAAAATAACTTAATCAAAATAAATGTTGCAAATTAAACTAAACTAAAAAAAATACTGTATAAAAAAAATAAAATAAACTAAACTAAAAAAATCCACATTTGTATTCATTCCCAACTCTTTAGTCATAACTCTCAAAGAAGTGTGATGCATCCAAATGTGTTATATTGGTGAGGTCATTGAAGTCATTAGCATTATATTTTGAGTCATCAACTTTATCAGTAAAATTTGTCATAGCGCCATCACCTTGATAAGTCATATTTGCTTCAACATTTTTGTCTTTTCCTTTGATGGATGCTTGATAATGTTTAACTTGATGCTTAGCAGTACGACAAGTATGTGACCAATGTCTATTCATGCCACATCTGATATACGATAACACAAATATTCAGTATTTTTGGTTGGATTATTTTCACCAACCTTTTCTTTCCCTTTCTCATCGTCTTTAGAATTAATCCACTTTTTGTGGTATGGATAATTATTACAGCCTTTTCCACGGCCATGACCATGTCCGAATCCGCATCTGCGTTCGCATCCACGGCCATAGTCATAATTAGTTGTAGAATTGTTATTCATCGTTACATTCACTTCAGGGAATGAAGCAGTTCTAGTGGGATGAGATTCATGATTTTCATCAATAGTTCATTATTTAATTTAACCAAAAGAAGACATGAAATTAGTTGAGAATATCTCATAAAATCTTTTTCATGATATTGCTGCTACAGGAGCACATTCGAAGCGTGAAAAGTAGAGAATGGTTTTTCCATCATATAATTTTAATTGGGAACTAATTCTAAACATTGCTGAGTTATAGTCACTTACAGTTTTAAAATCTTGCAACTTTAAATGCATCCATTCATAACAATCTTTGGGAAGAATTACTGGTTTTCTAGTGGTCAAATCGATTTTTCAGACTTTCTTGTAGATTTGCAAGATCTTTTACAGTGACATACTCACTTTTTAATTCTTTATGAATGTGATGACGAAGGAAAATCATTGATTTTGCCTTGTCCTGATTGGATGCAGTGTTTTCTTTTTTGATGTTATCTCCAAGACCCATAGAATCCAAATGGATTTTATCATCCAAAATCTATGAAAGATAATTCTTCCCCGTTATGTCAAAGGTCGTAAATTCAAGTTTGGTAAGATTTGACATGATTCAAAGTAATAATCGAAATAAATAATAAATAGGTATTGAGATAAGAGAATACCTAAATATCTTCAAGTTCTATTGGATTGATCGTACTGATAACGTGTTATAAAAGTTAAACAAAATATCAAATATATGGAATTGAGAGAGAAAGAGAGAAAAGAAAAATGGAAGACCTGACAATCTATACTTTTATTTCTCAGATAGTGCATGTTTTTATAAGAGTACAATGACCCATAAATTATGTAATTTAAATAACGTAACTTTTATCTCAATTATCAAATAATAAAATATAGATAGACTTCCACTACAACTTATCAAAATTAAAATACGTAAGTATACATCTACAACCTATAGAATTTATAGCAGAGACTAATTAATAAGGTAATTATCTAATAAATCTAAAAACTAATTATAAGGTAACTTATAGGGTTAAATCCACTTTGACCCCTTAAACTTGTTGCCATTAATCACATTACATCCCAAACTAATTTTTTGATCACTTTGCCCCTTGAAGTTTTTGTTCCTTGATACTTTATCCTAAATTATGATGGAAACCATAAAACTAACAAGATATTCACGAGTTCTATGCATGTATCTTTATTGTATATTTATTATGGAATTTAACATAATATTTTGCTTTATTATATCCCTTGATTTATACTAACAATGCATGCATAGAATTCAGAAACAATCTATTTCTTTTCTAGCTTATGTTAAAATTTAGGGTGAAGTAACAAGAAAAAAAATTTAGGGGCAAAAGTAATTAAAAAATTAATTTGGAGTGCAATGTGATAAATAATGACAAGTTTACAAAGTGTATTTAACCCTAACTTATATGATACAATAGATTTAGATACCGACATTAATGAATCTTGACGTTAATCCCATTCTCAAACTTAAGCTAGTTGCGAAGAAATTATCTTGAGGTTACAAATGAGATTAATTCTGGAAATTGTTTTGAAAATAACTTTTGTGAGAAGGATGGCTCTTGTAGAGGAAACATTGTACAAGGAATTTGAATGTCAGCAAAGACAATATGCCATGCAAAGATTTTACGCGTGGAATAAAATACTTATAAAAGAACTGAATGCACAATGTCAAGGAATGATATGAAAAATAAATACATGTCAAAGAATGGTCGAACCTTGATAGAAATTAAAAAAGGAAAGAAACATCCACAAAAGGTTTTGACGGGAATATCCACGAAAGGATTTGAAAAGAAATTACACCGCCAATGCATGGAGTGAATGCTCATCAAAGGGATTGAAATACTCGTAAAAGGGATTGGAAGCATCAATGAAAGGATTTGAACTATATTATCAATGAAAGGGACTGAAAACTCAAATAAAATGATTAAATGATAAACACACTGGGAGAAAGTTTGTTTGTGTTTGTATTAATACAATGGCTTATATTTATTAGTTTATAGAAACAATAAATCTAGACTATAAAATTAATTTAAACAGTACTTAGTAAAGTAATTATGTAAACTTAGACACTAATTAATACATTAATTAATAACTCATATGAACATTACACTAATAATTTTAGATATCAACACCCAAAACTCCATTATTTCATGTTACGCCCCCAAAACGGGACAATGACACACCGTACCTTGGGATCACCCCAAACATGCAAGGCACCGTAAAGAGCAATAAACAAACCATAATACTTTGTCATTAGACCTCATGTTTAATGGCATCAATTTTGTTTTTAAGACAAAATTTTTGTTCACTATTAATATTGAAAGATATATTCAACAACCATATCCATAACAATCCACGGTAACCAAACATACTTATATACAAGTACCAAATCCCAAACGAAATGACAAACAGAAATTTGATATACAAGACAATTCTAACAAGTTCTTAGGCACACCAGTCTATACACAAGAACAAACCTTACACTAAGACGGTAAATGGAAAAATCCAGCTCCAGTAACTAGGGTCTGCACTGTAATACCCTCCTAGGTCAGCACTCGACTCAGGACCTGCTATTGCCTCCTATTGGTCCTCAACTGCAAACAAAAGGGGAAAACAATAACGAGGTAACCATGTAATGTTTAGTAAATAACATTTAAAGTCAATTAAAGATACCACGTATACAATCAGTGCAAGGTATAATATACGAGACATTATCAATAATTAAAATGAAAATGCCAAACAATGAACTCATGGTTCACAAAAGTCTTTCCAATACTGGATCCAAGCAAGCTCTACTTATTATCTGCCTAAGTAGACAAGGCATAATAGAGTATCCATTACTTGTCTTCCTGATAGATTGGGTATAACATTTACAAAGTGGAGTATTTAATATATCATTTCATTCACTCATTCATAGCCAAGTCCACTCAAGTAACCTGTTGAGCTTTTCACAATAATCAATCATTAACACGTAGTGCAATAATGAACAAACAATACACTACATAACGAATTCATGAATTATAAACATACTTACCTTATAAACATTACTCAAATCAAGTATACTTATCTTAATATCAATTATTCTAGGGCTACATAACCAACCATATACATAAAAAAAAACGTAAGCATTACTTTCCTCAAAAATCAATCTCGATAACTTAACTTCGACGGTCTAAAACTATAACCCCGAATCACTTAAACTAGGAGAGTGTTATACTATTAGGATAAAAACTAAGGAAGGATTTCACTTTTGGGCATCACCCAAATTCTCAAATCAGACAATAATTGAACATAAACATAGTAGGGATTGACTTAAATTTGTGAAAATAAGGTAAGAGTCAATGAATTAGGGTTCATAAATTCAAATTTATCACCATGCTAGAAATTGCCAAAACCTTCATTCAAATTTCACCAAAATAATAGTTAAAAAGTCATTTCAAACCACAAATCAAGTGCTGGTAACTCATAAACATATTTGGTAATAAAATCAAACTACAAACAACAAAAATTAAGCAAGTAAATTTCTTAAGGAACTTGAAATTTAATATGAAAATCACGCAAAATTTGGAGTAAAACTTAATTGTGAAGTTGGATTGAAGGTCTAAAAGTATTTCTGGATTCTGGATCACCAATTTGATTTGGAGACTAAAATTCCTGAGCTAAGTGTAAGATTTGATATTTGAAATTAAAGGATTTTGTGGAAAAAAATGCTCTCTGGAACTCGTCTATAATTTGGAAATGATAAGGGATTTATGTTAGCTGAATTAGGAGTCTTCGTAGATAATTTTTAATTTTTTTTAAAATTTTCACTTTAATCTCTCAAGTTTTGAGAAATTAAACTTTTGCCCAAAAATTTTAGAAAATGTTCAAAAATGGTAAAATGATTATTTAATACTTGAATAGGATATTAACGAGTATTTAAAGAGATAAGATCAAGTAAGAAAATACATGAAAAAACTCAGGTATTACACTCTCTCCCCTTAAAGAAAAGTTTCGGCCTCGAAACTTAACATACTTATGAGACAAACAAGTAAGGGTACTTGTTTCACATGTTAGATTCGGATTCCTCAGTACCTTCTCTTTCTGAATGGTTAGATCACTGAACCTTAACATATGGAATAGATTGATGCCAAAGGACTTGTTCCTTAGTATCAAGAATGTGAACAGGAACCTATTCATGAACCAATTCTTTCTTACCATTGAGGCTTTGGTAATCGATCACATGACTTGGATCGGACACGTATTTTCGGAGCTATGAAACATGGACCGAACACATTATGCACTCATCCCAACTCTGGAGGTAAAGCCAACTGATATGCTAAGTTCCCAACTCTTTCAGTATCTCGAAGGGTTCCACAAATCTTTGACTCAATTTTCTACTTTTGTGAAATCTCATAACCCCTCTAGTCGATGAAGCTCTGTACAGAAGGAAATGTCGACCACCTTTGTATTGGGATGAAGTCAGGGACAGAAGAGTAACAAAGTCAAAGTTGATTCAAATGAAGTTTATCTAATATTCATTTGTGCTTAAGTATCATTTGCCCATTGTAATTCCTTGGCCATAAGCAGACAGGACTTTGCCTTTAGAGATAACCTAGCATTCATGCCTCTTAGGTTGCTTTTGGGGCCAACACATCCCAATACAAAGGTGGTCGACATTTCCTTCTGTACAGAGCTTCATACGGAGCCATGCCTATGCTAACGTGATAACTGTTATTGTAGGAAAAAACTCTATCAACATCAAATGCTGCTTATACATCCCAGTTACTCCTAAAATTAATAGCACAAGCCCTCAGCATATCCTTTAAGGTCTAAATTGTCTTTTCTGATTGTCCATTTTTCTGGAGATGAAATGCAAAACTCAAAACCACTTCTGTACCTAAGGCATGCTAGTAGGCTGTCCAAAACCTCAAAGTGAACCTTTGATCCCGATCTGAAATAATACTAATAGGTACACCATGTAGTTTCATAATATTATCCATATATATATCCCCACTAACATGTCCATAGGAGTAGAAGTCTTTAAAGGCAAGAAATTAGCAAATTTAGTTAACCTATCTACAATAACCTAAATGCAATCATGTCCTAACCTAGTCCTCGGCAACCCACTGATGATATCCATCGTGATATGCTCCAATTTCCATTTTGGTATAGGCAACAAATTCAATAAACCACTAGGCTTCTAATGCTTAGCCTTTACCTCTTGAGAAACTAAACACTTTGATACAAATTTAGCAATCTCTCTTTTCATGTTGTTAGATGTGGTCACCAGAAATATTGTTTCAGATCCTTGTACATTTTAGTGCTTACCCAGATAAATAGAAAATTTAGAATTGTGAGCTTTAGCTATGACTTCTTTCTTCAAGTCATCATTTGCAAGCACACAGAGTCATTCTTGAATCCAAACAATACCATTATTAACCCAGAATTCCCCTGGATCTTCGATTTCTACCTTGTTCCTGATCTTCATTAACTCTGGATCTTTGACTTGAGCTTGTTTAATTTTGTCTATCAAGATCGGTTGCACCACAAATGCTGCTAAAATATTGGCTGTGAACTCCACAATCTCCAAATTAAGTTCCTATATTTGCCTTATCAACATGTTGGTTGTGACCTCTGAAGATTTCTTTCTCAATACATCTACTACTTTGTTGGCTTTCTCTCGGTGATAATTGATCTTCAAGTCATAGTTTCTGAGTAACTCCAACCATCTACGCTGCCACATATTGGGTTTCTTCTGTGTGAATTATAAATACTTCACATTGCTTCCTATAGAAATAGATAGTGCCTATATATCATCAAAGCAAATACAATAGCTACCAGTTCCAGGTTGTGACTAGGATAATTCTGTTCATAAAGCTTCAACTGTCTCGAAGCATAAGCAATGATCCTATCATTTTGCATCAACACACAAACCAAACTATTCTTAGAAGCATCACAGGAGTTCACATACCCTCTAGTTCTAGATGCCAAGGTTAGTACTGGTACTGATATCAAGTTGTTCTTCAACTCCTGGAAGCGAACCTCACAATTTGCATCCTATACAAACTTGGACTTCTTCTAAGTAAGCCTGATCAACGACACAGCTATCAAAGAGAATCTTTCTACAAACTTCTTGTAGTAACCTGCTAAATCCAAGAAACTGCGAACCGCTATCACATTTGTCGGTCTAGGCCTATCAACAATTGCCTCAATCTTCTTGGGATCCACTAATACTCCACATTCTGAGATGATATACCCATGAAAAGCTACACTTTTCAACCAAAATTCACATTTACTGAACTTCACAAGTACAACTTCTGCTCTCTTAACTTCTGTAAAACCAGTCTGAGATGTGTTTCATGATCCTCTTCTGAAGGTGAGTAAATCAAGATATCATCAATAAATACTATCACAAACTTGTCTAAATAAGGTTGGAATACCCTATTTATTAGGTCCATGAATGCTGCAGATGCATTGGTTAGCCCAAAAGGCATCACTAAGGACTTATAGTTGCCATATCTAGTTCCAAAAGCACTCTTTGGAACATCCTTAGCCTTGATCCTCAATTGATAGTAGCCGGATCTTAGATCTATCTTGGAAAATATTTTAGCACTCCTCAACTGATCAAACAAATCCTTGATCCTCGGCAAGGGATATTTATTCTTGATACTGACCTTGTTGAATTCCCGGTAGTCAATACACAACCTAAGACTGCCATTTTTCTTCTTCACAAATAATACTGGAGCTCCCCAAGGAGATACACTGGGTCTGATAAATTGTTCATCAAGCAACTTTTGCAATTGTTTCTTCAATTCTTTAAGCTTCTATTAGGGCCATTCTATAAGGAGCTTTAGAAATTGATGCAGTTTCTGGTGATAGATTAATTTCAAAATCTATTTCCCGCTCTAGTGACAATCCAGGAAAATCTTCAAGAAAGATATCTGGAAGCTCCAGGACCACTAGAATGCCTTCTAGCTTGATACCTTCATTTTTTGTACTGGCCACGTTAACCAAGAATGCTTCACAACCTTTTCTTAGTGCCCTCTTTTACTAGATAACAAAACCTGACTTTCTTCTGTCTGCAGTTTAGGTGAGCATAATTGTGAAACAATCAGTCCATACCCAGTATTATATCAAAATCAGACATATTAAACTGTACTAGATTAGCATCAAACTCATAATCAGCCAATAGTACCCTGCAACTAGGATATACCCATCTAGATTCAAGAATCCTATTCCCCGGTGTTCTCACTTTATAAGGAGTATCAAGCCAATCTAGTTTAATGTCCAACTTCCTACCTAGTTTTCTAGAAATAAAAGAATGTGTAGCACCAAGTGTAGCTATCAAATAAAGTAGTTGTAGGCACATTATTAATTAATACCATAACTGTCACGACTTGACCCAATCCATCTGTTTCTTGCTAGGTCATTGCATAGACTCGAACTGTAGCTGGTCTCGTTCTACTAGCACTCCTCTTATATGCTATCTGCTGCAATGGCTAGGTCAGGTAGTAGGGCAGTCTCTGATCCTGTGCTCGAAACTACCAAGGCTAAACATGCTCCTGACCTCATTCTACACTTTCCCATGTAATAACGATGACAATAACTGCACTTTAGGATACGAGGTCGTGCCTAAGATGGAGCTAGTATTGATAAAGTCCCTTTTCTCTTGTCAATAACCCAAGAGGGTCCAACAATATCTAAGGGTGACTGTGGTCTTGTTTGTGGTGGCTGGGAGGGAAACCACAGAACTGTGAAACTGGTGGCTGTGGTGGTCGTTTGCTGCGACCTGGGAGTGCTACACATCTATATGCTGGTCTCTATGGAGGTACATATGGACTTCTATCACGATGACCATCTCTTCTACTGCCTACTTTCTCAAAAAAGTATCTACACGGGCACTATTGTCATACAACTTTTCAAATGTATCTGTATCCACTGCTGCTATTTTTTCTTGGATTTCCTTTAGCAAAACTCTTCTAAAACGATCACACTTCTCAACCCTATCACTCATAACCCTTAGAGAAAACATCCCAAGTGGATGAAATCTCTATGAATACTCCACTACAGACATCCCTAGAGTCTATCTAAATGAATTGAACTCATCTCTCTGCTTAGCTTTGAGATGTGAAGGATAAAAATGCTCCAAAAATGCTTCCTTGAATGCTACCTATGAAATCTGTCCCATAAGGATAAGTATAGGTCTCACCCCCTTCCACTATCTAGCTATATCTCCAACCAAGTATGCCTTTACTATCAAAACTCTATGCTCATTACGTACTTTCAACAAATCTAAATTTTTTTGAATTTGTCCCAGCCACTTCTCAGCTTCATCTGGATCGTGTCTACCCTCAAAAGTAGACGTGAATATTAATTTTCATAATTGTTTATATAATAATAATCAACATCTCTAGCCTCTAGTTGTGATAGTGGATTAGGTACAGGATTTACAAGGATAGTATGAATGGTTGCACGCATTGCTCATCCCACAATAGTCGCAATGGTAGCATAATTTATCACTGGTACAAGTATCTGTGATGGATGATGTTGTTATAACTGTTGTGGCTGCTATGTCGGTTGCTCAGTTTGAATCTTCTCGCTTATCTCTTCATCTGTCCCAACAAACTCCTCAACCTGTACCTGGCTAGCTCTCGTCTCCTGCTCAGATGACCCCTCTTGAGCTGTGATAACCTGTTTCTCTCTATTTTATTCAGATTCTATTTTTCTGCACATTTCAAATAGAGCAAGTATCACACGCCAATTATTATTCAAATACTAACCATGAAATAATATACTTACAAACTTCAATCACTTCCTACCTAAGCATTAAGAACAAGGACTCGCAGTAACTCCTAGTTTAGGTTGGCCAGTCCAGTCCCAAGCCTAGAGCTTCTTACAAGGACAAGTCCCCAATACTGCACTCAAAACAATAACAGTTCAACTTAATACTAGACATAGGATTAAGTAACCTATGCTTTGATACCACTCTGTCATGCCCCCAAAACAAGACAGTCACATGCCGCATCTTGGGACCTCCCTAAGCATGCAAGGCATAGTACAAGAGTAACAAACAAACCATAATACTTGTCATTAGACCTCAAAATTAGCCAAGAAAAAATCACAAAGGTATATTCAACAACCACATCCATAAAAATCCACAATAACCAAATCACATTCATATACAAATACAACGAAACGACAAATAAAAGTTTGACATACAAGACAATTCTAACGAGTCCTTTGGCACACTGGCCTATACACAAGAACGAGCCTCATACTAAGATGGTAAATGAAAAACTCTAACTCCAATAATTGGGGTCTGCACTGTAATCTCATCCTAGGTTAGCACTCGACTCAGGACCTACTATCACCACCTTATATTGGTCCTCGACTGCAAACAAAAGGGGAAAACAGTAACATATTAAGCATGTAATGCTCAGTAAATAATATTTGAACCCAATTATAGATAACACCTATATAATCAGTGTAGGGTACAATATACGAGACATTATCAGTAATTAAAATGCAAATACCAATCAATGAGCCCATGGTTCACAAAAGTTTTTTCAACACTAGATCCAGGTCTACCAATTATCCACCTGAGTAGAGAAGGCATAACAGAGTGTCTATCACTTGTCTTCCGTTACAAAGTAGAGTATTAAGTATATCATTTTATTCAATTACACATAGCCAAGTTCACTCCAGTGACGCATTGAACTCTTTACAATAATCAATCATTAACATGTAGTGCAATAAATGAACAAACAATACACTACATAACGAACAAATAAATAATAAATGTACTTAGCTTATAAATATTACTTAAGTCAAGTATACTTACCTTAATATCAATTATTCTAGGGCTACATAACCAACCATGTAACAAGATATCGATAAAAAGGCGTAAACGTTACTTATCTCGATCACCTAACTTCAATGATCTAAAACTCTAACCCCAAATCACCTAAACTGACAGAGTGTTATACCATTAGGATAAAAACTGAGATAGGGATTTACTTTCGGGCATCACCCAAATTCTCAAATCAGACAATAGTCGAACACAAACAAGTAGGAATGGACTTAAATTAGTGAAAATAAGGTAAAGTCTAAGAATTAGGGTTCATAATTTCAAATATATCACCAGGTTAGGAATTGTCGAAACCCTCATTTAAATCTCACCAAAATAATAGTTAAAAAATCATTGCAAACCACAACAAGTCTTGGTAGCTCATAAACATATTCGGTAATAAAATCAAATTGCAAATAACAAAAATTAAACAAGTTAATTTCTTGAGGAAATTGAAATTTAATATGAAAATCATGCAAAAATTGGAGTAAAACTTACTTGTGATGTTGGATTGAAGGTCTAAGAGTATTCCTTGATTACTAATTTGATTTGGGGACTAAAATTCCTAAACTAAGTTTAAGATTTGAGATTTGAAATTAAAGGATTTTGAGGAAAAAAATGCTCTCCGGAACTTGTCTGTAACTTGGAAATGACAAGGGATTTATGCAACCAAATTAGGAGTCTTCCGAGGTAAGTTTTAATAATTTTTAAAATTTGCACTTTAGTCCCTCAAGTTTTGAGAAATTATACTTTTATCCAAAATTTTTAGATAATGTTCAAAAAAGGTAAAACGATTATTTAACATTTGAAAGGGATATTAACGAGTATTTAAAGAGATAAAATCAAGTACGAAAATATATCAAAGGAGTGACAAAAATCGGGTATTACATTTCATGTACTATAAAAGAAAATAAAATGTCACTACTAGGAAAACATAAGATATCAACGGAAAATAGCAATCGATTTTACTGATCGCTATTAGCAAAGGAATTAGCAACTGAATTGTTTATTTTTTCATAATATTTAAAGGAATTTACCAATGGTCCATTTATTCGTTGCAACATTTTTGGAAATTTTTTTTTTTTTTTTTTTTGTGTGTAATTGTTACCAACGGATTGAGTAACTAAAATTACAAAAAAAAAAAAAAAAAGCAATGGATAAATCCATTGCTAGGATGATCGGTTGAAAACAATTGATCCTTAGCAACGGAAATATCTGTTGGTAAGAGGCAGCACCCAAAAAGCTCCAACTCTCCTCAATTCTCAGTATATCGATTAGAAAAGCCCTCATCTTAACCCCTAGCAGCTGATCCATCTTCCTCCACCACCACCTCTACCTTCTCACCTCCGTTTCTCTATCCATCCTTATCTATAATCAATCCTACCACTATCAATTCCCTCTATCTCATTCTTCCCCTATCTTTAGTTCCCCTTTAATTTTCTTCTCCCTTGATCAATCCACCACCAACTCAATGCGACTACCTTTCACTGCCATAAGTCTTTACCAACATCAGCCACCACCATTCTCAACCACAAAGAAAAGCTTCAATTGTTAGGTACTAGTGTTAGTATTTTAGGTAGTATACATTGACATGCAGCTAATCCCCTCCTTGTTATATAATGAGCGGAAATACTATGGTAGAGACAAAAAAAAACCTAATCAACAAAGACCGTTCGGAAATTGCGCAAGCAAGATAATTTTCAAATAATCTCTTGATTTTTTTATTTTTTTCCCCTTATGACTGTCAGCTTCTGAGCTATTTCTTGAGATTGCGACAACAAATCAGAGCACAATCTTCTCCTTCCAACCAATTGGCTTCTTCAATAATCATATTTTTGTTTTTCCTTTTTCTTAAAACCTCTTTTTCCATTGTTTCTTTAATTTTCTCCTTGCTGCTGTGGTGACCTTTTCCAATTGCCAGTAATAATATGTTGCCATTCTGTATATATTGTGCAAGTTAAAATGATTATAATGTACTAAATTGGAATTAACCGTTGTTTCAAAAGAAATTGGAATGCTATTTTTTCTTGCTGAAAAAATATTTCATGGGGTTAATTATCGCACGAAAATGTTGGTGAAAAATAACAATTGCTTTCCTGAAAACTTTTTTTGTGGAAAATATTGTACAATGAACCAAATGGACCCTAAATTATGAAATCTTTTGGAAAGACATACCCATATAGAGCTTTGATGACCTAGTAACTAGATGTAGAGTTTACTCCTTTTGTGGTGTTCTTGAAGCATTATACACTTGAAATTTGGCCCTTAATTGGTAGGCAGGAATAGATGATCTTTTATGTCTACTAAAAATTTGGGATGATATTTGAATCTTAACAATGTGGTCAATTTTAGTCTAAAATTTGCAAAACTCCATTACTAAGAATACGAATTTGTTTGACTATCCACCATATAGTAAGATAATGAATTTTAGTCTCTGTTGATAGGTATACAGTGAAGTTTTCTGATATATATGATATAATTGGGGTACATAATGGTTGGAAATTGCCAAAGTCTACTCTTAGTTTCACATTTTATGATTTGAGAGTATCACTTCTTTCTACAAATTTTAATTTGATATTAACTTAAACTTTTTTTTCTAATTATATATATCCTGATTTTCATCCGATGTCATCATTGTTTCATTTTTCCTATTTTGTAAGCTTTTCATTTGTTTCTTTTTTTTTTTTTTTTCCATCTATGTTTGGAACCATTGGTGATGCTATTCATTATTTGCTTATTTTTTCAACAAATTTGGGTCTTTTGTTGTAGTTATACTTGTGTTTGGAGAGAAATTATTTTGTTCCTTTTTTTGAGTAGTTTCGAATTAATGTGTAATTAAAGGTACTATATTATTCTGAAGGAGTACTTCAACATTTTCATGACACTTTTTTGTTGACTTGATTTTTTCCCATTGAAGCAAAATATTTTAGTGAAAGTCTTACACATTGGGTTAGTAAAGGTGTGCATAGATCTTAGATTTTAAAAACAATATAAACAAAGTATACCTATGAACCTTTTCAAGAATTTATTTTACTATGCTTGGATCACTTTAAAATTTGTGCTTTATTGACATGCATCTTTATAATATGTTGTTTTTAGAATTGCTAAAAAAAAAATAGTTTGTCATTATATTAGTACAAGGATTAAAGTGGGTCATGGCTGTGTATAGTTATATCAATTAAAAATGAATTGTTGCAAGGTATTTCTAAGTTTCTTTCACAAGGATTAAAGTAAAGTAGAATTGTTGCAAGATAAATTTTAAATTTTTTTTTTTAAAACTTTCGGAGCATGCAGAATCCATGTTGTCCCAGGTCTTTGGTCTTCTATATTTTTAGCTTCAAAAAATCTCTGTTTATGTTTTACTATTTTTATATATCTTACATTTTTTAACCTTGCAATTATTTTAATTTTTTAATAATAATTTATTATTTCTTACATTTATGGAAATTTGTAAATCTTTAACTACACATAATTACTGTATTGTACTGAAAATTTGCTGAAAATCTTTGTGTTTTTTCCTTTTTATTTTACCCAAAATTTTTGTTATTTAATATTTCAGAATTAAAATTTATGCTTTATTTGATTTGATTTTTTTGTTAGAATGGTAACTCGATTTAATTGCCCAAAAGTGTAATTAGTCTCAAAATTTTTGTTGTGGTTATAATTGTAATCAAATCCTTCTCAAGGCTGGTTGAGGTGTATGATATCCCTATCTTGTTTGTACACGTATTGTAGGTTCTTGATTTACTCTGTCTTGGGAATTGAGCTTCAAATTTCTTGGTTATGTTGAATTTGTGCTTCTTGAGGTGAATTCCCATCTCAGTTCTACTTAATTTGCTTGGATTTCAAGTTTGTATGTTTTAAATTTTGGATATTTGATTTGATAATTTGGTGAAGATCAGAAAGTTCTCTAGTTTTTGAAACGGCTTGAATTTAATTTTGGCTTTAATTATTAAAGAACTCTTTTTTATTGTCTTGGAGATCTCACTTAATTGTCTTAAATGGTTTATTTTGGTTTTGTTATAATTTAGCTTTGCTTATGTTTATTTTAGTTTTTAATTGCATTTGAGAACTCTGTCATAGTATATAATTCTACAATTTATATCGATTTTAATGACAGTTTCATGATTTCTATTTATACTTAGTAGCAGGACATTAATGTTCTTGTGTAATTAATATATTTTATGTGGAAATTCTTTACTTTTTTCTGGATGCAAATTGCCATGACATCAAAGTAAAAAGCATTTATGTTACTTTGTTATGTTCTAGCTACATTTTAAATGATTTGTGTACATGTGTAAGCAGGCTTACTTGTAAACTTAGATCCATTCAATTGGTTACTTTTGCTGTAACTGTTTGAATATAAAATTATTGAATACACTGAATTTAGACTTTCTTTGACAGATGACTACGTGTGCAAACTACAATAGGAAACAAATTAAGTTTCCAATTAACTTTTCTTGTATAATTAGTTTTTTGTTCAATTGTAAAAGTTTACACAACTCATTATTTATGCATAACAAATCATTTTTAGAGTAGTAACATAGACTATTAAGGTATTCTAGATATTACGTACTTTATTGTCATTAGTTCTTAACTTGAATACAAATATCATACTTTAAATCATTCACAAATTAACTAAACTTGTAAGAGAATTATTTTATTATAGAATTTACTAATTTAGTACATATTAAAGATAAATTTAAGAGTTGTAACATATGTACTTTTAGTTTATGGAATATTGAAGTATTTTTTTCTAAATACACAAGTTAAAAGTTTATAAATGTAAAGATAATCTTGTAAGTAGAGTTTACATGGCTATTCAACCATTTTGATTCAATGAAAAAGTTGAATGGAGTGTCAAAATCATTGACGAATGTTTATTTGTTAGTAAAGGCAAAGAAAGAACGTTTGTGTTCTTTTATGTGTAGTGTGGTGAAGAATAAAAGGAAAGTTTTTATCAATGTGGAATTAATAGAGTATTTGGTAACTTCAATACTACTGATACACATCCTTTCTGCTTTAATGATATAATTTCATGTATTAACTACGATGACATATAGACTTCAACCAAGTTAAAGCCAGTTTTTTATTATTATTATTTTAATCAAATAAGAAAACCTGATAATCAATATAAATCTCTTCATTAAGTTCAAACTTGGCCGACAAGAAGTGTGGAAGACTTGTGCAATAGCCTTCTTAAGTCATGGGGATTGCAAATTAACTATAGTACTAAGGATTAATAGTAATATTTACCTGATCTAAGTTAGTCTCCAATTATACCTTAAGCTCATATCAACGTATCCTTATTTGCTAACTAGATAGCAATCCCCTCTTTACAGATCCAAAACTTCTTTAATTTTGCATAATCTCAGCACATGAATAAAGCGAACATGGTATGTAATCATTAGTTCTGGAACCAAACTAATATCATATGTGCATACTTAATCCATGATAAAGAAACAAAAGACTATTAATGATAGACTACAGACAGATTTAATCTTTGAAATAATTCTTACTATCATATCAAGATTACAATTATTGTCCAAATTATCTTGTCTTTGTTTAGAGCTTTCTAGTGGTTGTCTAAACTCAAAGTGTAATGTTGTAGAATCACAAAGGAGACGTTAAAAAAAAAAAATTAAAAAATTCATACTTAAGTCTTCTAATTGAACCCCAAAAGCATTGAATGTGAAAAAAAATCTAACTTGGTCACTTATTATGCAGCTTATAAGGTAGAAGTTTACTTATGCTTTGGGCCAAGGTATTGGAGTAATAGCCTGCATTACACAACATTTGCAAGAAAGCAAATAAGGTAACACTTTTGATGTCTGTCTATAATGTTATTCGTCCTTCTGTCTCTTTCTCTAGAATATATTGTTATTTGTATTGCTTTGTGCATCTTGCGCAATTAATATGGAATTTGAAAGTTTAGTTAGTACCATGCAATATCTTCAATTTTTGTGAATGTTTGAATCGACCCTTGCTGGGTTATTATGACTGTTTTAATTGGTTTGTGAATAAGAAAATATACATAATTAGGGGAAACTATGTCAAATTTTTTGTAAGAATATATGTTAAGAATGGCCAAGTAATTGAACTATTGTTTCTTTTGCTTTGCATGTGTGGGTTAGGTAATATGAAGTTTCAAGAGCAAATTTAGTTAGTACCATACAATGTTTTTAGTTTTTGTGAATGTTTGAATTGACCCTTGCCGAGACATCATGACTGTTCGAATTGGTTTGTGAATAGGGAAATATACAAAATTAGGAGAAATTATGTTGAAATTTTTATGAGAATAAATTTTAAGAATGGCCAAGTAATTGAACTATTGTTTCTTTTGCTTTGCATGTGTTGGTTAGGTAATATGAAGTTTCAAAGTTTAGTTAGTACCATACAATGTTTTCAGTTTTTGTGAATGTTTGAATCAACCCTTGTCGGTCGTCATGACTGTTTGAATTGGTTTGTGAATAATGAAATGTACAAAATTAGGTGAAACTTTGTCAAAATTTTTGTAAGAATATATGTTAAGAATGGCCAAGTAATTGAACTACTGTTTCTTTAGCTTTGCATGTGTGGGTTAGGTAATATGAAGTTTCAAAATTTAGTTAGTACCATACAAAGTTTTTAGTTTTTGTGAATGTTTGAATTGACCCCTTGCCGAGACATCATGACTGTTTGAATTGGTTTGTGAATAGGGAAATATACAAAATTAGGAGAAATTATGTTGAAATTTTTATGAGAATAAATTTTAAGAATGGCCAAGTAATTGAACTATTGTTTCTTTTGCTTTGCATGTGTTGGTTAGGTAATATGAAGTTTCAAAGTTTAGTTAGTACCATACAATGTTTTCAGTTTTTGTGAATGTTTGAATCAACCCTTGTCGGGTCGTCATGACTGTTTGAATTGGTTTGTGAATAATGAAATATACAAAATTAGGTGAAACTTTGTCAAAATTTTTGTAAGAATATATGTTAAGGATGGCCAAGTAATTGAACTACTGTTTCTTTAGCTTTGCATGTGTGGGTTAGGTAATATGAAGTTTCAAAATTTAGTTAGTACCATACAATGTTTTTAGTTTTTGTGAATGTTTGAATTGACCCTTGCCGAGACATCATGACTGTTTGAATTGGTTTGTGAATAGGGAAATATACAAAATTCATTTCAGGAGAAATTATGTTGAAATTTTTATGAGAATAAATTTTAAGAATGGCCAAGTAATTGAACTATTGTTTCTTTTGCATTGCATGTGTGGGTTAGGTAATATGAAGTTTCAAAGTTTAGTTAGTACCATACAATGTTTTCAGTTTTTGTGAATGTTTGAATCAACCCTTGTCGGGTCATCATGACTGTTTGAATTGGTTTGTGAATAATGAAATGTACAAAATTAGGTGAAACTATGTTAAAATTTTTGTAAGAATATATGTTAAGAATGGCCAAGTAATTGAACTACTGTTTCTTTTGCTTTGCATGTGTGGGTTAGGTAATATGAAATTCTAAAATTTATTTAGTACCATACAATGTCTTCAATTTTTGTGAATGTTTGAATATGTAGAACCTCAGTTGTGATACTCATATTTTGATGATGACCAAATCATACAAATGATTTGCAATCAAGTGTGCAGAAAGCAGGAAAATTCAGACGCAAAGGAGCATCTGGCAGAGAAGAATGTTTGAAGTAGCCTCGGATGCAGGAGAATGTCCAAAACAAAACCAAAAGCTATAGGACGCACGTGACCATCCGAAGAGAAGAGCTCAAAATGAAGAAGTTTCTGTCAAAGCTGTAAGACGCATACAACCGTTTGAAGCACTGCTCATATTGTTATCGGATGCATCATTGGACACAGAGGCTTTACATCGGACGTTCGAAAAATCCAATGGCAAGTTCGTTTGGACGCACATTCATAGCATTGGCCGTCCGAAAGACCGAACGACTAGTTTCTCAGGAAACAGAGAGTAGACCTACTGCATTCAATACAAACAATTGTAAGAGCAATTTGGGAAGAAATAGGCTAACATATTGTGGGTTGTATTGGTTTGAGTAGTGTAGTTCTCTTGGCTCTACTAGAGGGAATTAGTGTGAGCAAGAGTAGACTAGTGAGTGATCTTCAAGTGTAAGAGTAGAGGGATAACAAGTGTACAAAAGTGAGGTTGTATTGTAAAATCCTTTGGCTCAATACTAGAGGGACTTAGTTGGTGCAAGGGTGAGCCTACTTTGCGTACAAGAAGGTTATTGCCTCACCTTCTTTGAAGAGGCACTACTAGTGGTTATACTCCAAGCTTGAGAAGTTTGAGAGTTTGGTTTGATACTCTCTATCTCAATCATCATTATATTTATTCTTTGAGCTTCAATTATTGAATGTCTTTTGTATTCATTTGTGCTTAAGTGTTTATTTTGTTGCATAAAGTTTGCATTCTCATTAAGCACATTAAAAGGTTTGGTTTTTGAAACAACCTAATTCACCCCCCTCTTAGGTTGCTTTTTGGGCCAACAATTGGTATCAGAGCTTGGTCTCATATATTGAGCTTAACTGCTTTTGAGTAAAGATCATTATGACAACCAATAATACTTTATTTTTAGAGGGGCATTCTATTACTAGACCTCCCATGTTTAATGGCATTTTTGTTTTTTTGGTGGGATAGAATGAAAATTTTTGTTCAATCTATTGATTTTGATTTATGGTATATTATTTGTGAAGGTTCTTTAGAAGCTAATATCATTGATGTAAATACTCATAGATTAAGACCTAAGACTAGATATGCGTTAAATGCACAAGATAAAGTAAGTTTATCTTTAGATGCAAAAGCCATTAATATTTTGTATACTGCTTTGGATACAGATGAGTTTTCTAAAGTAAAAGGTTGCAAATCAGCCAAGGAGATATGAGAAAAATTGAAAGATCTCCATGAAGGAAACGAAGATATTAGATAGCAAAAGAAGTCACTTCTTGTGGCTAAATATGAATCCTTCAAAATGGAACCTCATAAGAACATTGACAACATGTATTGTAGATTCAATGATATTGTAAAGGATTTGGAAGGTTTGGGTTTAGGATATTGTAAAGGATTTGGAAGCTTTGGGTAAAGAATATTCCTTGGGTGAAAGAATAGAAAAATTTTGAATGCTTTGCCTAAGGAATGGGAACCTAAATCCATTGCCATAGAGGAGTCTAAAAATTTAAATGTCTATGCCTATCGAGTCTTTGATTAATTCTCTAAACTCCTTTGAATTGAAGATGAAATACAAGGTACAAGATGATGAGGAGGCAAAGGGAAAAAGAAGAATAGCATTTAAGGCTTCATCAAAAAGTAGAAAAGATTCAAGGAAGTCTCACTTCAACAATTTCCAAATCACTTGGGATGATTACAATTCGGATGGAGAAGTTGAAGAAGAATATGAGGAAGCTCAAATGGCTTTTATGGCACTTGGCAATAATGAGATATCCTCGAGTTGTGATTCTTGTAATGATTCATGTGATAATGATGATGATGATGTTGAATCATTTATTTTTAAAATACATGAATGTTTGAAAGAATCATATTCTAAGAAAAAAGAGTTAAATATTAAAGTTAATGCTTTATTGAGTGCCAACTCAAAACTTGTGCATGAAAATAATTCTTTAACAAAAGAAAATGATGTTTTGAAGAAAAAAATTGTTGGAAAAACCAAGATCATGGAAGAACAAGATGTGTTCAACCACATGATCCTTCATTGAAGAAGAGATTAGATGATCTTGATGATATTTTGAAAAAGAAGAAAGAAATTTTTTTGAAAAGAAAAGAACTAAAAATATGTTTTTGAACAAGAATTTTATCACCTTTAAAAAAAATGATTTGAGCTTTGTTAAATCTAAATCTTCTTTCTATGGCAATAACAATATTATTTGTAAATATTGTCATCAACATGGCCAAATAAAGAAAAATTGTTATGTTAAAAGAAATGAAATATTGGGAATAAATTCTATTTGGGTGATTAAGCATGTTACTAACCCAATTGGACCCAACAAAGTTTGGGTACCAAAAGTTGTTGCTTAATTTTGCACGTAGGTATGCTTGGAAGAGCACCAAGGAATTTAAGATAGATTATCAATGGAGGGTGTTCAAAGCACATGAACTAAGATGACATTATAATGGGTAACATCTAAAATTTTGTGTTAAGAATGTGCTTTCATTTATTAAGTTGAACTATGTTCTTTTGAATGTTATTCACTTGTCTATGTGATTGAATTTGTTTAGAATGCTGGGAATATGTATCCCCAATTTTTATAATAAGTCAGTACTTGCCAAAATAAGGGGAGCATTCTTTTTTTTAAATGGATTATTTTACAAGAAATTGCATCACACATGCTTCATTGTTTTGATGATGCTTTTTGGTAAGGAATGAGCAAAAATTGTTTTGACCCTAATTCTTTGCATGACTCCCCTCATATCTTATTGAATACATATTCTTGAAGGGAAGAATTGTTTTGCATAACTTGACTTATTCTTTGTGTACTCGTGAATTATATTCATCTTTCAAGGGGGAGAATAAATTTAGAGGGAGCTTAAATTGTATTATTTTTCTTATGTTTTGATGATGCCAAAAGGGGGAGAAAATAATGGACAAAACTTCTTGACTTATGCTTCATATCTTAGAAATGTTTTTTAGGAATGTCCAAATGATTTGTCATCATCAAAAAGGGAGAGATTGTTGAACCTCAGTTATGATACTCATGTTTTGTGAGCAACTGATGACCAAATCATACTAATGATTTGCAATCAAGTGTGCAGAAAAGCAAGATAATTCGGAAGCAAGGAAGCGTCCAAAAAGACAGGTGTTTGGACACAAGGGAGCGATCGATGGAGAAGAATCTGGAATTGCCTCGGACGTAGGAGAACGTCCGAAACACAACCAAAAGCTGTGGGATGCACATGACCGTCCGAAGAAAAAAGCTCAACATGAAGAAGTTTCTGTCAAAGCTGTAGGACGCATACAACCATCCGAAGCACTGTTCATATTGTTATCGGACGCATAATCGGACGCAGAGGCTTTACATCGGACGTCCGAAAGGTCCAACGGCTAGTTCATTCGGACACACATTCACAACATCGGCCATCTTAAAGACCAAACAGTTAGTTTCTAAGGAAATAGAAAATAGCCGTTAGAGAACTGTTGGAAGCAATTTCTAGGCTTCTATAAATACCCCCTTGTCTGTAATTGGATAAAATAGAGAGTAGAACTACTGCATTCAATACAACCTAACAATTGTAAGAGCATTTTGGAAAGAAATAGGCTAACATATTGTGGGTTGTATTGGTTTGAGTAGTGTAGTTCTCTTGGCTCTACTAGAGGGAATTAGTGTGAGCAAGAGTAGACTAGTGAGTGATCTTCAAGTGTAAGAGTAGAGGGATAACAAGTGTACAAAAGTGAGGTTGTATTATAAAACCCTTTGGCTCAACTAGAAGGACTTAGTTGGTGCAAGGGTGAGTCTACTTTGTGTACAAGAAGATTATTGCCTCACCTTCTTTGAAGAGGCACTACTAGTGGTTATATTCCAAGTTTGAGAAGTTTGGGAGTTTGGTTTGATACTCTCTATCTCAATCATCCTTATATTTGTTCTTTGAGATTCAATTATTGAATGTCTTTTGTATTCATTTGTGCTTAATTGTTTATTTTGTTGCATAAAGTTTGCATTCTCATTAAGTATATTAAAAGGTTTGGTTTTTGAAACGACCTAATTCACCCCCCTCTTAGGTTGCTTTTTGGGCCAACAGAATCGACCCTTTTCGGGTCACCTTGACTGTTTGAATTGGTCTATGAATAGGGGAATATACAAAATTAGGGAAAATTATGTTGAAATTTTTGTAAGAATATGTGTTAAAACTAGCCAAGTAATTGAACTATTGTTTCTTTTTCTTTGCATGTGTGGGTTAGATAATATGAAGTTTCAAAGTTTAGTTAGTACTATGCAATATCTTTGGTTTTTATGAATGTTGGAATCGACTCTTGCCGGGTCATCATGACTGTTTGAATTGGCTTGTGAATAAGAGAATGTGCAAAATTAGGAAAAATTATGTCAAAATTCTTTTGAGAATATATGTTAAGAATAGCCAAGTAATTGAACTATTGTTTCTTTTACTTTGCATGTGTGGGTTAGGTAATATGAAGTTTCAAAATTTAGTTAGTACTGTACAATATATTCAGTTTTTGTGAATGTTAGAATATGTGCTAAGAATACTTTGAGAACTATACATTTGAATTATTACTTCTCACAGATTATGGATATTCGGTTTTGTCGTTATTGGATATTTGATAGGTTATTAACTGATCACACTTGTTACACACCGTATTTCTTAGGGAAAGTTAGAGAGTTTTTGTAGTTTTCCTACAAACAACTACAATATGCTAATGATAAAGAAATTAAGTACACTTGTTCTAAAGATCAAAATAGGAAATTGATGATTCCGGATCATGTGGTTGAACACATTTTAAAATATGGTTTCATGGCAGATTATTGGTATTGGACTGTACATGGTGAGTCTAAATCAATAGGGGTTGATGATCATGAGGTAGGTCCAAGTAATTCTAAATTTTTGTATAATAAACATCATAATAGATTCCAACGTATGGTGTTTGATGCAGTTGGTTCAAATAATTTTGGATATGAATACTGTCAGGAGAAACAAAGTAGAGTAACTGTCGAGGAGCCTCCTAATACTAAAGTTGTTCACTTCTAGGATATGTTACATTCTGCTCAACAACAGTTGGTTTCATCTTGGTTGTGAAACATTTATTGAGTTGTCCATGGCTGTTTAATTAATGAGTTTGAAATCAGACAATAACTTGTCACAGGGTTGTGTAAACAAAATATGTGACATTGTGAAACGGGCAACACCTCCTGGTAATTGTGTAACCAGTAATTTTAACGAGACAGAGAAGTTAGTGAAGAAACTTGGTTTATCTACTATTAGGTATGATTGTTGTATAAATGGGTTCATACTTTATTACTAAAGTAGTAGAATTGATTGCAAGCATTGCAAGCATCCTCAATATAAACCACCAAAAAAGGGGGATGGAAGGAGTAAACCAATTCCTTTCAAGAGTATGCACTATTTGCCGCTTATACCAAGACTTAAAAGGCTATATGCATCTCCTCAATCAACTGAACACATGACATGAGACACTGAGAATATGAGAGACCCTGGTGTCTTATGTCATCCCTCAGATGGTGAAGCATGGAAACACTTTGATCAAAAACACCCAGATTTTGCTTTAGACACAATCCAAGAAATGTTAGATTTGGTTTGTGTGCAGATGGTTTTAATCCTTTCAACAGTGGTAAGCCTTAGTCATGTTGGCCTGTTATTGTAACTCCATATAATCTTCCACCTGAAATGTGCATGTCTACTCCTTATATGTTTTTAACTTGCTTGATTCCCGGTCTACATAACTCAAAAAGCTGAATTGATGTATCCTTGCAACCTTTGATTGACGAGTTGAAATAATTATGAAATATCTGTGAAACAAAACTTTAAAATAAGGGCACCATTGATGTGGATGATTAATGATTATCTGCATATGGCATGTTATCAGGGTAGAGTACATCTAAAAAATTGGCATTCTCCATTTGCATAGAGCAAACCAAAGCATTCAGGTTAAAATTTGGGGGAAAGAATTCGTGGTTTGATTGTCATCGCTAATTCTTGCACGAGGATCATGCCTTTAGGAGGAATAAAGATGCTTTTTACAAGAATCGTGTTGAAAGGTCACTTTCTCCTCGTAGATTAAAACGTGGTGAAAAATTGTGGAAACGAGTGAAAAACCTACCAAAATAAAGAATTTGAAAGTTCAACACAAAAAATTTGATGGTTATGCGGTGACACACAACTGTTCTAAATGAAGCATCTTTTGGGAGTTGCCTTATTGGAAGGACAATTTAATTCATCACAACTTAGATGTCATGCATATTGAGAAAAATGTTTCCAACAATGTGTTTCATACTGTGAAGGATAACAAAGACAAGTCCAAAGACAATGCAAAGGCACGAAGAGATTTGAGTGTTTATTGTAGGCGACGTGAATTGGAGTTGAAAACCTTAAATAATGGAAACTTGCAAAACCAAAAGCTAACTTCACATTCTCATTGGATCAGTGATGAGAAATATGTAGTTGGGTTGAAGGGTTAAAGATGCCAGATAGATATACTTCAAATTTGGCTAGATGCGTGAACATGGATGGAGGCAAGTTACTTGGGATGAAAAGTCATAATTGTCATGTGTTTATGGAACGATTTTAGCTTCCTATTGCATTTAATGGATTGCTTGAATCAATATGGAAGGCTCTTACTGAGTTGAGTTTTTTTTTCGCGTTTTGTGTTGCACTGAATTGCGGGAAGATGTGCTTATTCAAATGGGAAAAAACATTCCTGTAATCTTGTGCAAACTAGAGCGAATATTTCCTCCGCGATTGTTTGATGTCATGGAGCATCTACCCATGCACCTGCCATGTGAGGTACTAGTTGGAGGACCTATTCAATACAGATAGATGTATCCGTTTGAGAGTTAATAACTAAACTTGTAATGCATGGTTAAAAACATTGTTGACAAGCAAATTTTAATATGTACAATTAACATCTACGTTTTTACATGACTTGAAAGGCATGGTAAAAAATAGAGCCCATCCTGAAGGCTCGATATGTGAGGCGTACTCATCTCTAGAAACCTTTTACTTTTGTTCTTACTATTTTGAATCCCATGTTTAATGTAAGTCCACAAGATTTGGACGCAATGAGGATGATGGATTAAAATGATGTAACCATACCACCTACCTTGTCAGCTTTAATCAACCGTTGGCCAATAGGAAATTGTAAACAGAGATTTTTGACGGATCAAGAGATGGCTACAGCTGCATTGTATGTATTCTTGAATTGTGATGAAGTGAAGCCTTTCTTGACATAAGCATAATATTTTTATTTAGTTATGATATTTTAACATAATTTTTAGTGTCTTTAAAATAAAAAATAATTTGTAGGATGTACAAGCAAGCTGTACAAACATATTGGCCTCATATTAGTGACAACGAAGTGGAACCAATAGAGGAAAATTTTGTGAAGTGATATTATCAATATTTAAGTAATAATACTACCTAGTATCATTTAATTTTAAAGAAAGTAAAATTATCTGAAGATTTTATTTTTATGCTAGGTTCGTAATTCGTAAAACATGGTATGCAATGAGTACTTGCATGATCTCATATGGGGCACTAGTAAAAAGGTTGAAACATGGCCAAAATTCTTTGTCAATGGATACAAGTTGTTATTTTACATGAATGAATGGGTAGATGGTAGAAAAACTACTAATAGTGGAGTGTGTGTCAAAAGTGAAGGGTTAAGTGACTTTTATGGTGTACTTAACGAGATAGTTTAGTTACAATATCCAGGTCAAAAAAATGTAATCTTGTTCAATTGTGACTGGTATGATTCGGTAAGTAGTTGAGGCATTAGAGTTCATAATTAATATGGAATTGTTGAAATTAGAAAAATAGAAAGGTATCCAAAATTTGATTCTTTTATACTTGCACAATATGCATCTCAAATGTGTTACGTTTCATATCCAGGAAGAATCAAAGACCAATTGGATTGGTTTGTTGTGAAAAAGATAAGGCCTAGGGGTAGAATTGATAAAGATCATACCATCAAAATCCTTTACCAGGATACACAGTCTCCTGTTGCTACAGTTATGGATAATGACCCTATTGGATTTCTAGTAAACAGTAATGGGGCATTTGAAGAAATTGATGATCATGAATTGGTAGTCATGATCATTCATTTGCACTGATTGGTATAGTAGAAGATGGAGAGGAAGATGAAGAGGAAGAGAAAGAGGAAGAGGAAGAGGAGAGAGAGGAAGAAGAAGCGGAAGAAGAGGAGGAAGAGGAAGAGGAAGAAGAATAAGAACAAGAAAATAAAGATGAAGATGAATATGACGATTAATAGAAATTTATGAATATTTTAATTACATAGATAAATGAATTTGTACTTTCTTTCTCCTTATCTATATTTTGTTGTGGTATTTGTTTTCCAGTATTGCATTTTTCTTTTGTTATTTTGATTTATGGACGCGTGCTATTCTATTTTTTATTTGTTTGTAGTATTAGTATATTTAATAACTATTATTTAGTGTACTAGTAATATTGTAGTATTAGTATTTTTATTTACTAAGTAATGATAGCAATAAGTAACTAACTATTCATTTTTAAGTTTTTTGGGGACGTGTATTTATAATGTTGTGAAACTTGTTATTAATATTTGTTTTGTACAATAGTAATAGATGTATGGCTGATATATAGAAACGAAAAAGTAAAAATGCAGGCGCGAGTAAGAAGAAGAAGTCAACCATTAGTACTTCATCATTCATGCCTCTTCCTATAAATACTACAAGACTAACACATACAATTGTGCTATTTAGTATGTTTCATCCTACTAGCCAGTTACCTACACTTATGCCATCTACTGTGTCACTCTCTACGAGGCATCTCTCTTTACTATGCCTCTTTCCACGGGTCAGCCACCTACATCTAGACACTCTGCTATGCCTCCTCTTCTGTGCCAGCCACATATTTCACTTAGTATGACTCTTCTGAGCCAGCCACCTACATATGTGTTGTCTAGTATGCCTCATCCTCTTAGCCAGCCACATGTGTCGTTTAGTATGTCTTCTTTGAGCTAGCCACCTACATATGTGTCGTCTAGTATGCCTCTTCTTATGAGCCTGCCACCTCGTTTTATCCCACCACATGCCATTCCAAGCATGTCTACAACTTTCATCCCAACAATTGGCATACCAGAGATTCCCTGCAATTATTTTGTACAAGGAAACACTGGTACGGATGGGGTTTAAAATCCTTTACCACAATCACTAGGTATTTCAAATAGAGCATCTGTAGCATCTACAAATGGTGGTTCAACTAGCATTCCAAATGAGAGTAATACTACGAAGAATTTTTTACAGCCATGTGGTTTTGAGTAATGAGATCAAACTAACTATATTATATTTTACTTAAAGTTTATTTATTGATAATAAAGTTTTTTTTCAATGTTATGATTATTCATATATTTTTTCTAACTAGGTTTGAACATAATCAGCATGTGGTTGCTTCTCGTGTCACCTATCTTATCAAATATAATTTCAATGGCCTTTACCCTTCTTGGAAGAAGATGCCAAAAGAACTGCAAGACATGATGTTTAGAGAATTTGAAATAAGCTACTTTTTTGTGTATTCCACTTTAATATTTTGTACTTATAATTTTAATATTATAATTTATTCGTGTTTTTGTCTTATAACATGCATGCAGAACACATATTGTTGGCTTCCGAAGAATGCGAAGTTATTTGAGCATCGCGGCTCAAAACAAATGAAGAATTTGATGCAAGACATGCGTGAAAGTATTCGTAAAGATAGACTCGACCAGGATGGATTGGAGATTCCACATGGACTCAATTGTTGCAAGTATGGGATGGAGAAAAGTTCGAGTCCTTAAGTCAAACAAATTAGAAGAATCATGCATTGACTTGTAATGGTCAAGGATATCTTCATCATACTGGTGGCATTATCACCTATTTGGAACATTGACGTAAATTGGTATGCATATATAAATTATGTTTTATTTGAGCTCATCCACTTAGGTATTATTTTTTTCTATTTTTTGATATTGTATTATGTCATATGTTGTAAAATTGTTAGACAAAATAAAATAATAGACGTGATGTTGGTCTTGCTGCCACTTTCCTACACACCCATACAAGAAAGTCAGACAAGGATGGCATTGGACGATGGAGAACACCATGATAGCAGAAAATATTCAGGTAAGTAATAAGACCATTAGAATCTAGTTGTTATTCTTCCAATTGTTTAAGCATGGTTCCAAATTCTTCTAAAATTACCTTGGATTTGCTTAAACTTAATGTGTGGGAATCTAAAAGATTTCTAGCATAACCACTTCTAGCGTTTATAAATTTTTATAATTACTTTCATTAAAAAGTCACTTATGGAATGATTGATGCATGAAAAGGAAAATTTTGTTGCTAAGTGGTCTGAGGTACAGTCGAGTTAGAGTTCTAATAGTGAAGGTTGCCCATCTGAGGTGCACTCAAGTCAGAGTTCTAATAGTGAAGGTTGCCCATCACAACAATCATCCTTACTAGGTGAAATTGAAGTATGGATAGAAATTGTTGGTGGGATGAAGAAAGGACGAGTGCTTGGGTTGCCATGTGCTGGTGGATCATATTATAGTGGATCATGACTACTGGGAGAACACGATTCAAGAACAGAACAAGCATATCCATAGCCTCATCTTATCCCAAAGCACAAATGTTGCAAACAAGCAATAATGAACTCAAGGATATAGTAGGCAGCTTGAAGTCTAAAATAGAATCATTTGAAAGAATCATGTATCTAGGGGTGAGTTCTATGACCTTTCAGCATCCAAGTCAAATTTCCACCAATTTCTCGCTACATTGTTCGTCTACAGGATTTGCTCAGTTTACTACGATGCCCGTACCTTATGATGGTGGAAGTGGTGTGAAAAAGTAAAAAAAGCCATTACATCCCATACATAAAGATGAAGATGAGGATGAAGATAAAGATGGTGGTGGGAATAATGAGGAGGAAGAGAGTGAGGATGAGTGACATCTACATATTACTATTGGATACTAGTTCATAAAATTTGTACTTATTTACTTGTATTTTGTTACTTTTACTTTGGTTGTAGATATTTCGTTTTATGGCACATTTCTTATTATGATATATATGTAGTTGATTTATGGTGATTGTAGACATATTTGAATGCATATTTGGTTGTTGAGGAATCTTTAGATGCTATTTGGTTGTTATTTGCAGGTTTAGAATATAATGGTATTAATATTTTTATTTTACCATATTTGAAATTAGCGAGGGATTTTTCAGTCACCAAGTTTTTTATTTTTAAAATATATTTTTTTAACGAATTTTCCGTCGCTAAGTGCCAAATTAGCAACGAATTTTTCGGTTGCTAAAAATAGCAACCGAAAAATCTGCCACTGAATTAGGAATCAACGACCATTTTTTCAGTCACTAAAATAAGTGATAGAATTTTTTGTCACTAAATTGTTTCAAGTTGGCATTTAGACACCAAATTTAGTGACGGATTTGCCAACGGAAATTTCCGCCGCTAAATTTTTGTTGGTAAATCGGTCGCTAAATTTTACTAACGACCAATATTCGGACGGATTGTTTTCGTTGAAAAATCCGTCACTAATCGATTTAGCGATGGATTTTTTACAAAAATCGATTGCTAAAATCTGTTTTTTTAGAAGTGTGTCCACAAGTACAAAAGTACATCAAATATAGGAACTAAAGAGGTTTTCCTAATAATTAAAATGATTTAGATCACACATTTCCCACAAGTAATATATATCAAAATGTAGAGAGGAGATGACAACTGAAATAACAACATATTAAAAAGTAGACCTTGAACAAGTAAAGAATTGATGAAAGCCAGTTAATTAAATAAAACAACAGAGGCACTGTGTATACCAAGTGATTAGAAATTTTCAAAGAAAAAGCTTGCCTCAAAACCACAAGTCACTAGAGGTAATAGAGTAGGTAAAATTTTGGGACACTGTGAGAAAATTTTAAAATAGATTTGATTCATGATATCATGTCGTTGACTTTCTGGTTCATATTTTTCCACATCAAGAATATTAATTCACAATGACCCAATAAAATGTTGAATTATAAACTTGAAAAGAGATGACTTTGTTCAACTTTCCCACAATTTTACCTGACTCTTGGCTGGATAGTGCCTTCATTTGGACAAGAATGATTCTCAATATTATTCTCTGTAATAAGTATAGTAATAATTTGCTCTAGAAAAAGGTATTGAAATAATTGGAATATATTGTACTATTTGAGATTAAAAAAATGGCTAACAAATATGCTTAGCCAATAATTGCAACGTCATTCACAAGTGATAGGTACCATTTGTAAGAAAGTAAATCATCCAACACACAACAGAATTTAAAACTTTTACTTTTTGTGACGGATCATCTTGATTAATTTATACTTAGTACAAGAAAGGTATAGAGATTATACATTAAATTGCGGTGAAATCTCCAATGTATTATAGATGTTGATCCACAAGTCGCACAAATGTCCAGCCTCTAATTGTATCCACACAGATAATTAATTCAGAAATCTTTACAAAATTGATTAACTGAAACCACAAAGTGCTAACTCTTTAAATATTTTTCAAACGTTTTTCCAAAACGTTTCAAATTTTTTTTTCTCGTGATGTAGTCACGCAATAAGAATTTTTATTCCCATGGTTATCTTCACGGCTTGGCTTGATGAATATATATATATAATAACATATTACCCTTAAGATTTATAGCTTATTATAATTAAGTCCAAAAAGTTAATTTATCTCATAAATTAAATCATAAATATCTCATGCTTATTAAATAATCAAATTTAATTCCAAATTGATCATCTTCAAGTGTGTGACTCTTTAGTTTCCCAATCACGATGGTAATAAATATAAATTATAACTTTAAATTAATTAGAACTAGACAAACCATAATCATAAAATAATTTAGATTAGATAAATTAAACAATCTTTAATTTATCATTAATTCACTAATTAATTTACATTTATAGATCAAGATTGGTTTCTGCCAAAGTATCATGACTGCTCATGTGTAGAGATATGTCAAGTGATTTGACTTCACCTATCGGTGATTTAATTACTGTATATTATTAACCTTTCACCATACAATATCCCTATTAATTTAAGAGTACAGATATAATGCCACCTTTTATTGTACTAATAAATTTACTTCCACTTTGTGAAATCACAATTTAAGACACCTTTAATTTTATTTCCGCTTTGTGCAAAGATTTCTGAATTGTATTTCAAGAAATGGCCATACTGGGATATACCCTTCCCTTATAAGGAGCGGTGAATCCTATATTGGTCATACTTAACTACACCGAAATTCTACAGTATGTGTAACTCCTTAAAAGTAACAATTAATAGAGTCAAAGTATAGTAATCCACAATCAACATAAACTCATGAAGGATCATTATACTATTATCACTAAGAGATTAATCTACTGGCATTTGATAATAATCCGTGTGGAATACTCGTAGTGCATCAATCCGATACACTTATTATCAATAAGCATACACATACAACTATATGCTAATCTACCCGTGTTAAATACTACGATTAGGAAAATTTTACGAATAAAATATAATTACATAGAGAATCTCATCATCATAACTATTTATGATTTTTTTCCCTCACATAATTTATTCGAAAATTTTTATCATATCAAATAGATAAAGAATAGCATATAACATTACAAAATATACATAAGTATAAATGTCTAATTTGTCGATAAAATATATTGATTTTAAGGCATATACTAACACCCTTGGCAATGGCAAAATTTCTTTTGTCCCAACTTTATCATCCACCTTTAATATTGCTTCATGACATGCCTTAGATTTTATTGAATTTTCTTTTATTGCATCCCTCATTTTGTTATCTACCCATGGTTGTTGACAGGATTGCAATAAAAATTGCCAATCAGATAATACTCACTTGAATCTTTGTGGTCAGTCATCTTTCTAGCCATACAAAGTCCTTGATATACAGATATGACATTTTCGGCAGTTTTCCAAATGAAGCTTCCTTTTTTTTTTTATTGGTATGCTTAGGACGAGTTTCGGGTCTGCCTTTTCCAGTAACAGCGACATATGCATGGAGATAATACTAATTTAGATTCAATTATAAGACATTTCTTTTTCCATTATCTGGGAAAAAGATGGTGGGGTGGAACTTGAAAAATATGCACCTCTCATTAGTCACATGCGCGTTGAAATGAAGTGCTGATTAGGATCCTCGTCAAATTAAAGCATGTTTATCACAAAAGAAGAGAGAAACTGAAGTAGTTTTTACTTATTAGAATCAAATTGCCAATCAAAATCAGCAATTTCTCTCACAGAAAAGAGAGGGTAGAACCGACAATTAACTGTAGCTTACCAATTGCCTTGTAATTTGGTGGTAAAACCCATGTATTTCAAATCATACTAGCTAGAAAATACTCAAAATAGATAGTATTTGTAATTCAAATTGAAAAGGGCTCCACGTGAAACAGCAATTACCAAAAAGGGAAAGTAAAATAGACGACTAAAACATGGACTCGGATGACAGTAGTTGTCAAAAGTGCTGATTAGATTATAGGGTTAATTACACTTAGTTCCTTTGCAAACTTGACGGAGTTTCGATTTGTTGCCTGAGAAACATTTATATATCTTTTGCCTTCTTTGACTAACTGTCAAAACTAATCGTTAGTCAAAAGTAAAAGATAACAATTAGGAGGTGCTGCAAAATTACTAAATTATGCTCGTATAATATTAAGGTTAGTTACAATTTACCCCTATAATAGTATAAAATTGCATTTTACCCTCTATAATCTCTAAAAATTTTACTTCGCCACATGTAAAGTAGATAAAATGACCGAATGAGAAATTTCCTACTCTGATGACTTTTGTTGTTTAATAGTTCAATTAATATGTTATCAATTTATCATCATCCTAACAATGATTGTTTAAGAATTTTAGGATTGAAATTAACATAAATTAGGAATTTAGTGAAATTATTACTATGTTTTTTGTTATAATCCCAAAAATTATATAGAAGCAATTTTATGTTAGATTTATACCTGTTTTAAGCATGTATAAGGAGAGAACATCTTCACAAGTCTCCTTTTATTCTGAGGTTCTCCATTCATTTTCAACTAGTTAGTTATCATAATTATAATCATGGCTAAAATTGGAGAATGGATTCAGGCGTTGAAATATTTTTTGTATGTGCTTCGATCCCAGACAGTATCACCGATGGAATCTACTAGTAAAACTATCAAATGAGTTCTATGAAAATGCGTCGTTTAAGATCAATTTACCAAATTTATTAAACAGTGAGTAAAGCGTAATTTTGTGCTATTATAGGGGTTAAACCGTAATTAATCCTAATATTAATATAAGTGGTATTTCAGTAATTTTACATTACTTTCTAACGTTTTTTAGTTTCACTGTGAGTCAGAAGGGGCTAAATATATATAAATTTTTTATAAGTGGCAAATCGAAACACGTTAAAGTTGATGAGGAGGCAAACTATAATTAAACCTAAATCACCTATATATATAGTGTAGCAAAGCGGATGCTTGCTAAGAAGCTACTACACGATGACAAGTAGCACCATATATTAGTCATTTTTTACTATTAGTAACTAAGGAAAAATATTAAGTATAATTTGAAATATTCAAAATTTTAGCTATATCTTCAAATAATTTTTTATTAGGAAAAAGATTTACATGGTAAATAATAAAGCATAAAAAATGAACTACTTAACTAACTAACAATGAAATTCAAATAGTGCTACCCTTATTTTTTTCAAATCTTCAATTATGCACACCGCTTACAGCTAAATATTTTTTCAAAAGTGTTATAAAATTAAACATGTACTATAAATCATCATACAAATATCAATTATTAACTATATGTTAAGAAAGGAAATATTTATTAATTATGAAAAACTTTTATTTATATATGACAGTTAATAAATTAATTTTGGATATATATATATATACACACACACTTACTTAAATAATAACTTTGATAAAAGTAGGATATTTAGCCTAACTATGTCTAAATGATATTATTCTTACAACCAAATTACATTCTGTTAATGTTTATCAAAAGAACAATAATTTTTTTTTAATCAAGCACCCGTGAAGGTGAATTTTATTGATAAGACAATGAAGCTTTACAATGACAGATGTAAGGGCAATCCTTTTGCAAAGCTAGGGATTGAGTCTCTGGAGTACTCAACAAATGTCCATGACCTAATGCCCTCATTTGCTAACCAATCAGCTATTTGGTTCGTTTCTGTAAATACATGAGTGAAAATAAAACTTTTGTCTTTTACAAAATCAGAAATGAACTGAATTTGGGAGTCAATACTCCATGGAACTCATATTTTGCCATGTAGGATATTTTGAAGCCTTAGTTTTCTACATAGCTTGAGCCCATCACTAAGCTCTAATGCTTCTTCTTGTAAATTGGTTTGTTGATTATAAAAGTTACAAAAAGCTTTGAGATTCTGTCCATTTTAATCTCGAATAATGCCACCTCCTACTGCCATCCCCGGATTTCCTTTTGAAGCTCCATCCACATTCAACTTATAAGTTCCACAAGGAGCGCAAAACCAGCAAACCGATATTGCTCTTCTTGGTTTGGTTTGTATGAATTGGTGAATGATTCCATGAGTTAATAACATGTCATCAGCCATTCCCATCCTTTTGAAAGGTTTGACAAATGAAATATCCTTCAAGTGAGAACAGAAACCTCTGTGAGAATTCTTTGGGGTGAAACCCTTTCTGCATCATAGATAATCTTGTTCTTTTCTTTCCATGCAAACTAGCATATAAAACTAGTTATAATTTTATGTAGAATACCAATTGCAGCCGAGCATGGTGAGTTCTACCACCACGAGTTTACCTGGTCCAGAATGCAGTTTGTTGATAGAAAAGACAGATCCATGCAATTTTCAAAAAACATCCAGATTGGCCTTATCATTTCACAGTCCACATATAAGTGATTGGTTGTTTCAATGTTGTTACAGAAATAGCACTTTGAGATCATAGAATAGTCAATTCTTGCACGGGCATCATCTAGGGGAAGGCGGTTGTTTAACAAACGCCACATGAAGATAGAGATTTTAAGTTGGATTCTGTCATCCAAAATCATTTTTCTTGTGAATGAGGCTGCACTTGGAGGGAATGTGGAAAAGGTGGAGAAAGTTCCATTTGGGGACAACATCCATACTAATTTGTCCGTTTCTTTATTTCAACACAAGCGCTTTGTCTTCAAGAAGTTTCCCAATTTTTCGTAGCTCTT
This sequence comes from Cinchona pubescens, assembly GCA_025175665.1. Classification (NCBI taxonomy): domain Eukaryota; kingdom Viridiplantae; phylum Streptophyta; class Magnoliopsida; order Gentianales; family Rubiaceae; genus Cinchona; species Cinchona pubescens. The sequence continues at coordinate 961,604 of JANKKI010000256.1, read as the reverse complement.
CATTTGAATGTCTTATGTCTAGCGTGGAAAAGTCCCATTTATTTGCTCTCCAAACTTGTGAAACCTTGAATGTCCATCGTATACTTGTTCAACAAGTTGAGATAGTGGCCCTTGTTCCATCCACTAGTCATACCAAAAAGAGCAGCTTGCATCCCTAATCAAGAATAGCATGTGTTTTCAGCATACTCTCAAGCAGTTAGCATTCTTGTCCATATGGATAAGTCACTCGAATTAGGGTTAATTAAAGTAGGATGAATACTATTCTTTAGGTACTTCCCTTTGATGAAATTATTCCACAAAGAACATTCTTTGCAGAATTTTCACCACAGCTTGGTGCTAAATCCACTAACCACTTTTGTGAGAGAGTCAATACCGAGGCCATTAGCAGTTATTGGCTGGAAATGGTGTTCCAAGAGATCTAATGGCACTTGTGCTGATTTTCCTTCTCTCCCCAATTCAAGAAATTGGCAAATTGCTTCTCCAATTCCTTAATGATTGCTTTGGGTGGAGCTAGAACAACCATGAGGTACATTGGAATGCAATTAAGGACGTGCTTAATGAGAATTAACTTTCCTTTGGGAGATAGGAATTATGTTTGCCAGCCATGAATTCTAGAAGTTACTTTCTCAAGTATTAGTTGAAATAAGGACTTCTTTTTCTTGCCTGTCTGGATTGGGCAGCCCAAGTGTAAGAATGGCAGGGATTTCTGCATGAAGCCTATTAAATTGTGTATCTTCGGAATCCTACTTGCTGGAGCTTTTTTTGGCATGTAGAAAGAGCTTTTTGCCTTGTTGCAGAGTTGTCCAGATGAGATTTCGAATGTAGTGAAGAAATCCATTAGATTCTTGATGCAGTTGAGGTCTTCTCTTGTGAATACCACAATATCATCTGCAAAAGCTAGATGGGTTATGGCTGGACATTGTTTAGGCGGAGAGAATTCCAGTACCTTGCCCATTTGGAATGTATGTTTTGTAGTCCTCGAGAGAAAGCCTCCAGCATTATAATAAAAAGAAGGGGCGATAAGGGGTTACCTTGCCGAACTCCTCTTGATCACTTGAGGTATCCCTTTGGCACTCCATTGATGAGGATAGAAAATCAGCAAATTTCTAGTATGTTCCGCATCAAAGAGATCCATGCTTCTGCAAAACCAAATTGACCCATAAGAGCATAGAGGAATGTCCATGAGAGCCTATGAAATGCTTTAGTGAGGTTGAGCTTGATGAGCATGTTTCCTCCACGTGTTTTCCTTTCAAGAAAATCTACCATCTCCTGCACAAGTAAATTGTTATTTGCAATTTCCATCCCACGCAGGTAGGCCACTGGCTCAGGAGATATTATTTTAGACAATAGAGGAGAAAGCCTATTTGCCAATATCTTGGTGCAAACTTTATTAAAGTAAGTACAAAGAATTATGGTACGAAAATCATTAAAAGTGGAGGGGTTGGCTGATTTTGGGATGAGTGCAATGATTGTCCACTAGTGAAGGCCCTTAGCAGTTTGGCTCCGTTCAAAAATGCTTTTGCGGCTAAGAAAAGGTCTTGGTGGATGATGTTCCAGCAAGTGGTGAAGAATACCCTATTAAATTCGTCAATTCCTGCAGCACAATTTGGATTGAGTAAGAAAACCATAACTTTTAATTCGAACAAGGAGAGCTCCGCTAACAAATGTTGATTGTCTTTCCTTGTGAATGATTCTGTGATATTCTCTAGCAGCTAGTGATCAATCCTTAAGGAGGTGTCCTCAGTTAAAAGGTTGCGGAAGTAAGCAGCGCCTTCATTTTCAATACTTTGCAAGTCATCCATCCAAGAACCTTCCACCTTTATTTTTGAGATGCTCTGCTTTTGTCATTTGGCCATTGGAGAGAAGTGGAAGAACTTTGAGTTTTTATCTCCTTCTTTCAGCCACTTCATTCCAGATTTTTGCCTACAAAAGATTTCATCCTCCGAAAGGCATTTGGTATGGAACGCTAAGGAGTGCGTGATGAACCAAAGCTTGTTGGTTGGTTTAGGTTGGAGTTTGAAAGAAAGTGGCTTCCTTTTGTTTGACATCCTATTCAACTTCTTTGACTTTGGAAAACACATTTCCAAAAATTATGGTGACTCCAATTTCTAAGCTCTGCCTTCAAGCACTTGAATTTGTTATTTGGAAGTTGCAAGGGTTCTCCAACGCAATGGGTTGCCAATTAGCTTCTACGACCTGCAAAAAATTTGGGTGCTTAAACCACATATTTAAAAATTTAAAAGATTTCGGCCCTGCCTTTGGCATGTTGGATAGCTTATGGAGAAGTGGTGAATGATCTGAGCAAGTTTTTAAAAGATGGTCGACTGTGACTTGTTGAGCAGCCAAGAGGAAAGCATTGTTGCAAACAAACCTATCCAGCTGTTTCCACACTGCATTTCCAAATCTGTTTCCTATCCATGTGTATTTGCAACCTTGGAAGGCTAGGTCCAGCAAACCGCAGTCGGACAGACATTCATTGAATTCCTAAGAGCTCATTCCTTCGTAATCTAGGGAACTCGCACCACCTTTGTATTCATCAGAGGTTGATATGATGTTGAAATCCCTTCCCACTATCCATGGAGCATTTGTAATGTTCTGGGCAGCTCTAAGTTCTGTCCATAGCTTCCTTCTTTCCACCTTCATGCACTTGGCATAAACAAATAATGATAATACATCCATGTTGCAAAGACTCGAAGAAAGTGAAACATGAAACAATTGGTCAGAAATGAAGATATCCTTTAGGATAACATCTTTATTCCAAAACAGCCAAATTTGGCCATTTGTGTTTGATTTGCAATTGTCAAAACCTAATTTGTATGCAAAAAAATTGATCCAGGCCTTATCCACCATTGGTTCTAATAAGGCTAGGATTTTTGTTGTGTTCTTTCACTAGCAAATTTAATCTACAAATTGAGGGTTTGTTTGCCACCCCTTTATGTTCCACACTAGCACACTATCCATTTATAGGGGTTGGGTTAGAAGGCGAGATGGGGTTGGGATTTAGACGTTGTTCGAATACTTCTAGGCATGTTGTATATTCTTCTCCTTGCTTTCTTCTTGGCCTTACTATCCATCCGTGAATATGGTGTTTCCACCAATGGTGGTGTTTCTTCTGCATCATCAAATTCAAGTGCATGGGAGTCTTCCTCATTTTCAGAGAAGTAGCATGGCATTTCTTGCATGAATTTTGCATGTGGTAATAGAGAATCATCCTTGGACAGCTCCCTTGAATTTCGAATTTGAGGATTTTGAGGGGATTCTAGCTGAATTGAATTGGTCAATACTTCTCCAACCAAATTGGTTACTAATGAATTCAAATTTGAATTTTTAATCCCTTGATCCAAGGAGGTCAAATATTTAGCACACAATTTTTGGAGGGAGTTGGTGCACCCTCATCTGGGTGAATTTCCAAGTCTGCCCTTACCGGTTTGGCTCCTATCAATGGCTCCACCGTTGGTGCCTCTTCCACCTGGTGGTCCTCCTTGGGTTGCTCCTCCATGCTCCTTGCTGTCCAACTGCCTTAGGCCACTCATTCACTATTTTTCGTTCCATCATTTGATCAACTAGCGGTTCCAAACATGTTGTGGCATCAACATGATCCGTAGAGGCATCTTCATGGGGCATTTCATAAGCCACTCCAGAAGAACCAGCTTCACTCTTTTTAATAGGTTGCCATTGCATAGCTTCATTCTTTTTGGACATTGCTTTGGTGGGAGCCAAGTGTTCTTTTTGTGTTTTTTGCCCAGCAAAACAATCAACTGGACTATGACCAATCTTGTGACATTTTGTGCAATAATGGGGAATTTCCTCATAGCTGATCTTCTGCCATTTTCCTTTGTTTTCAACTCCTAGCCAAACTCTAGAAGGGAGGTTGGCTAATAGATCCACTTCCATGCATACCTTGGCTATGTTTGGTCGAGTAAAGTTTTTTGTTTCCATATCTAGCTTTAACAGAGTTCCAACGACTTATGCAAGGCTAAAGACTGCATGCTTTGTGAAGAAGGGTGTAACAAAGGTGCTGGTAGCCTTTCGAATGTAATCCATATGGGCATTATGGATGGTTCAATTTCTAGGGTAAATAGAGGGTGCCATTTGAGAACACGCATGTAGAAGCCAATGATAAACCACGTGTTCTTGAGCCAACAACGAAGATAGTCCTCCTTCAAGGCAAAATGAATGAGCACATGCTTATAGTCTAGGAAAGCAATTGAAAATTCACCTTTCAAACCAATTGTTTGGAAACTCTTCCTCATTGTGTCCATGTTGGGTTTGCCTATTGGGAAATTTCCCACCAAAGTGAAGCGAAATGGGGTAGCTAGCCTCTGGACTTCTTCTTCTGTGAAAAATATGGCTGGCTCTCTTTTGTATGATTGAAGCATCTTCAAAGGTTGATCTGGATGTTGTATTGGTGCTAGGGAATGACTCTTGCCCTTGAGAGCATCTGCAAAGGACTTTGTTTCTTTTTCAACTGAGGGCTAAAGGGTTTCCTCTTCGGTCATAGCTGAGAATGATCAAGGGAAACAGTCAAGGATGACAATGGCTGTTGTGTTTTAGTGAGAGAAAAGTTAGAACAATAATTTATTCTATCACAAAAAGAAAAAATGTTGTAAGATCAATTTCTTCTTTGCATTTTCTTGCAAATTTATATTTACTAATAATTAATTACTCAATGTTAGTAGACATTATCCTTAAGTGATTATGTATCGTAAAACATTAAAAATAATTTTAATAGTATGTCTTATTATTAACGTCACCATTGACTGTATTATATTTTGTTTATTGACTTAAAGATATAAATAATATATACTGGAAGGAAAAAGAATAAAAAAATTAGTGTGACTTTTCATCATGTAAGAAATATCTATATTTGTTGTATTTTTTAGTGCACCAAGATTTTCAAATTTTTATTCGATATTGTTTTTTAATTGACAAAAAAAATTGTTTAATGTAAGTGAAAAATATCCATAAAAATAATTATATCATTATTTTAGAACTAGCACCACTAGCCAATCTTCTAACTATGAGTTTCCAAACTAATTCTGATACTATTTTTTAAAAATGTAAAATATTAATTGACATATGTCAAAGTTGTACAAAAAAATAAGAAAAAGTATGATAATGTATATTTAATTTATAAAAATTTCAATATGCTTTTAAGTTCAATAATCACTTTTTATAAAGTGATGAATTCACAAAAATAAATAAAAAATTATATATTTTATAAAAACAATTACGAAACCTATATCTAGGTCTAAATCATTCAGTACGATTAGGTAATTATACTAATTATTAGATGTAACGAACTTATTAATCAACTTAATAACTTACCAATTTTTTAATTAATCATAAAATTCAAGCATTTTGATCGGGATTCAATAAAATGATAAGAAAATCTCATTTCTACTTAATACAAATGAATACATGAAATAAGAAATACTACACAATTTTTAGTTATATTATTTAGATATAAAAATAAAACAGGGTAGCTGTAGATATCATGAAAATCAACTTTTACTTATATTAAGTAGGAAGATATTTAGTCTAACTATCTGTAAACAATATCATTATTGCAACCTAATTACATTTAATTAATATTTGTCAAAAAGCACAGTAATTTATTATATCACAAAAAAGATAAAACTGTTGTAAGATCTATTTCTTCTTTGCATCTTCTTGCAACTTTATATTTATTGGTAATTAATTATTCAATGTCAATAGTCATTATTTTTAAGTGATTATGTAATCGTAACACATTAAAAATAATTTTAATAGTATGTATTATTATTGACATCACTATATGTTATATTACTTTTTGTTTGTTGACTTAGAGATATAACTAATATATTACAAAGAAAATAGTAAAAAATATTGTAACTTCTATCGTGTAAATCAATATCTATATTTGTTTGTATTTTACAGTGTACCAAGTTTTTCAAAATTTGATTCGATGGCATTTTTTTAATTGATGGAAAAAAATGTTTTATGTAAGTAAAAAATCCATAAATATTAACTATATCATTATTTTTAGAACCATCCCACAATGAGCAAACCTTCTAACTTTGAGTTTCCAAGTAACTCTGATACATATTTTTAAAAATGTAAAATGTTAATTGAAATATGTTAAAGTTGTGCAAAAAATAAGAAAAAGTATGATAATGCTAACTTAACTTAAAAATACCAATATGCTTTTAAGTTTAATAATCATTTTTTATAAAACACTACAATCTGTTAAGATAAATAAAAAAATTGTATATATTTTACAAAAAATAATTACAAAACATAAATTTAGGTCCAAATCATTCAGTATGATTAGATAATTATACTAATTATTAGACGTAGTAAACTTATCAAACAATTAAATAGCTTACCAATTTTTTAATTAATTAATCATTCAATTTAAGTATTTGGATTAGAATTCAATAAAATGAAAAGAAAAAATCATTTCTATTTAATATAAATAAATACGTGAAATGAGAAATCATACGTAACTTTTAGTTATATTATTTATATAAAAAACCTTCACGTGTATGCAGGAAAGTATCTTAGCTGGTCATCAGGTTTCCGGACCCTTTATAGGTTCCTATCTTAACCATTTTAGATGCTTCAGTTTATGCCTTTCCTTCTCTTGCTGCCTAATAAAATAGTGTAAAAAAAGTCAATGTCAACAATTGTAGATACCATGAAAATCAACTATTACTTATATTATCTATATAAACAAAAACTAAATAGTATAAATAATTCATAATATCTACAATGTTGGCCCAAAAAGCAACCTAAGAGGGGGTGAATTAGTTTGTTTCAAAAAACAAACATTTTAATGTGCTTAATGAGAAATGCAAACTTTATGCAACAAATAAACACTTAAACATAAATGAATACAAAAGATATTCAATAATTGAAACTCAAAGAACAAATATATGATGATTGAGATAGAGAGTAGCAAACCAAATTTCCAAACTTCTCAAGCTTGGAGTATATCCACTAGTAGTGCCTCTTCAAAGAAGGTGAAGCAATAACCTTCTTGTACACAAAGTAGGCTCACCCTTGCACCAACTAAGTTGACTTGATCCCTCGAGTTGAATCAAAGGGTTTTACAATACAACCTCACTTTAGTACACTTGTTATCTCTCCACTCTTATACTTGAAGATCACTTACTAGTCTACTCTTGCTCACACTAATTCCCTCTCATTGAGCCAAGAGAACTACACTACCCAAACCAATACAACACACAATATTTTAGTCTATTTCTACCCAAATAGCTCTTACAAGTGTTTGTACTCTTTTGCATTTACAGACTTGGGGGTATTTATAGATGCCCAAAAAATTGCTTCCAATAATTCTCTAACGGCTATTTCTTGTTTACTGGAAAACTAGCCGTTAGATCTTTCGGACGGCCAATGTGGTAAATGTGCGTCCGAACGAACTAGCCATTGGACCATTTCGGACGTCCGATGCAAAGCTTAGCGTCCAATGCTGCGTCGGTTCTCTAGAGGTGTTTTGTCATCCAATCATTCGGACGTCCGAGGCTGCGTCCGGTTGATGGTCAGTAACTACTGGATTTTACCTCAAAAGAACTGATCGGACGCTATTCTTCGTCCTAGGTTGCTTCAGGTTCTCTGTGTCAGACGATTATCATCATCCTAATTGTCTTCCTTCCGGACGATCATTTTCGTCCGAAGAGTTCTTCTGGTCTTCGGACGATCATCAGCGTCCATACCTCCCTGTTTTTCTGCACACTTATTTTCAAACCATTAGTGCGATTTGGTCATCATCAAAACATGATTTACACAACTGGGTTCAACAATATCCCCTTTTTGATGATGACAAATCAATTGGATAATTCTAAAAATATAAAATAAAATATGAAGTACAAGACAAGAGAAATATGAAGTACAAGACAATAGAATTTTGTCCATTATTTTCTCCCCCCTTTTGACATCATCAAAACAAACTTAAGAAACATTTTAGGCTCCCCTAAGTTTAATGTCTCCCTGAAATAAAGCAACCACAGAACCCAAAAAAATGCTCCTCCTTTCTTTTGTCAGTAGAGACTTAATTAAAAAATTGTTACCCAATTCAAATGACCCTGCATTTTGTTTCCTTGTCATCTTTACCCTATGCTTTGAACAACCTCTATTGATGATCCATCTTGAATCCCTTGGTGCTCTCCAAGCATACCTACACGCAAAGTTAAGAAACAACTTTTGGTACCCAAACTTTCTTGGCTCCAATTGGATTAGTAACATGCTTAATCACGCAAATAAAATTTATTCCCAATTTTTCATTTATATGACCATGTTGACAACAATAATTGCATACAATATTTTTGTTGCCATAAAAAGAAGATTTAGATTTTACAAAGCATAAACCATCCTTTCTAAAGGTGACAAAATTTTTGTTGATATGCATAATTCTAGTTCTTTTCTTTTCAAAAACATTTTCCTTTTTCTTTTGCAAAAATACATCAAGATCATCTAATCTCTTCTTTAATGAAGCTTGTTCTTCCTTGATCTTGGTTTTCACATCAAATCCCTATTTTAAAGAATCATTTTCTTTTATCAACAAATTATTTTCATGCACAAGTTTTGAGTCGTTGCACTCAATAAAGCATTAATCTTAATTTTTAACTCTTTGTTCTTAGTATATGATTCTTTCAAACATTCATGCATTTTAAAAATAAGTGATTCAACATCATCATTATCATCATCACATGAATCATTACAAGAATCATAACTAGAGGATACCTTATTATCTTCAAAGGCCATGAAAGCCATTTGAGTCACCTCATGTTCTTCTTCAACTTCTTCATCCGAATCGCAATCATCCCATGTGATTTGGAAGTTGTTGAAATGAGGTTTCCTTCCTTCCTTCTTTCTTCTTCTTAATCTTAGACACTCATTTGCAAAGTGTCCCAATTGGCCATATTTATAGCATTTTTCACTTGGCACATTGCTTGTATCTTTTTGTGAATATTCAATGCTATGCCTCATTTTGCACTTGCCTCCTCATCATCTTGTACCTTATATTTCAACTTCAATTCAAAGGATATTAGTGAATTAATCAAGGACTCAATAGGCATAGAATTTAAATTTTTATCCGATTCTTCTCTGGCATTGGATTTAGGTTCCCATTCCTTAGGTAAAGCATTCAAAATCTTTCTATTCTTTTCACCCATGGAATATTTTTTACCTAAACCTTCCAAATCCTTTACAATATCATTGAACGTACAATACATCTTGTCAATATTCTCATGAGGTTCCATTTTGAAGGATTCATATTTTGCCACAAGAAGTGACTTCTTTTGCTATCTAATATCTTTATTTCCTTCATGGATTTCTTTCAATTTGTCCCATATCTCCTTGGCCGATTTGCAACCTTTCACTTTAAAAGACTCATTTGCATCCAAAACATTATACAAAATATACATGGCTTTAGCATTTAAAGATAAATTTATTCTATCTCGTGCCTTTAACTCATATCTGGTCTTCGGCCTTAATCTATGAGTATTATCATCAAGAATGTTGGCCTCAAAAGGACCTTCATCAATAATGTACCACAAATCAATATCAATGGATTGTATGAAAATTTTCATTCTTTCCCTCTTTCAAAAAATAAAATTAATGCCATTAAACATGGGAGGTCTAAAAATGCAATGCCCCTCTAAAAACAAAGCATTATTAGTTGCCATAATAATTTTTACTCAAAAGTGATTAAACCAAAACAAGAAGAGACCAAGCTCTAATACCAATTGCCAGCCCACAAAGCAACCTAAGAGGGGGGTGAATTAGGTTGTTTCAAAAAACAAACATTTTAATGTGCTTAATGAGAACTTTATGCAAAAATAAACACTTAAGCACAAATGAATACAAAAGATATTCAATAATTGAAGCTCAAAGAACAAATATAAGATGATTGAGATAGAGAGTATCAAACCAAACTCCCAAACTTCTCAAGTTTGGAGTATATCCACTAGTAGTGCCTCTTTAAAGAAGTTGAGGCAATAACCTTCTTGTACACAAAGTAGGCTCACCCTTGCACCAACTAAGTCCCTCGAGTTGAATCAAAGGGTTTTACAATACAACCTCACTTTAGCACACTTGTTATCCCTCCACGGTCTTACACTTGAAGATCACTTACTAGTCTACTCTTGCTCACACTAATTCCCTCTAGTTGAGCCAAGAGAACTACACTACCCAAACCAATACAGCACACAATATTTTAGCCTATTTCTTACCAAATAACTCTTATAAGTGTTTGTAATGAATGAAGTAGTTCTACTCTCTCTCTTTTGCATTTACAGACTTGGGGACATCTATAGATGCCCAAAAAACTGCTCCAATAATTCTCTAACTGCTATTTCTTATTTACTAAAAAACTAGACGTTAGATCTTTCAGACGGCCGATGCAGTAAGTGTGCGTTCGAACGAACTAGCCGTTGGACAGTTCGGACGTCCGATGCTGCGTCCGTTCTCTAGAGGTATTTTGTCATCCAATCGTTCGGACGTCCGAGGCTGCGTTCGGTCGATGGTCAGTGACTACTGGAATTTTGCCTCAACTGATCGGACGCTATTTTTCATTTGAGGCTGCTTCAGGTTCTCTGTGTCGGACGATTATCATCTTTCGAATTGTCTTCCTTCCGGATGATCATTTTCGTCCTACGAGTTCTTCTGGTTTTCGGACGATCATAAGAGTCCGTACCTCCCTATTTTTCTGCACACTTGTTTTCAAACCATTAGTGCGATTTGGTCATCATCAAAACATGATTAACATAATCGGGTTCAACATACAACTATTACAAATATTGTTGTTTAAATTTCTTTATTTTTTTTATGTAATTATTAAAAATTGCATGTCATCATCATGATATGTTTACCTCTGCTTTTTGCTACTAGTATAATTAAATTCATAGAAAGGAAATGAATACAAGACACATTATAAATGGACACATGTTCTATTGAAAATTAGTATATTAAAATTGGATTAATTACACTTTGCTCCCTTGTAAAGTTAACAATGTTTCATTTTACCCCTATAAAAAATTTATATTCATTTAGTTCTTTCTGACAAATGGTCAAATGTAACAGTTAGTCAAATCGTTAGAGATCAGCTCAAAATTACTAAATTATGTCCCTCAAGTAGTGTTAGATTTAGTTGTAGTTTACCCCTATAATTATTCAAAATTATATTTTACTTTGTAATTACAAAATCGATTTTTAAGTGATGGCATTTTATAGAGTTTATTGGATGGTTTTATCAGCAGATTCCACTAGTGGCACTATCTTGGTTCAAAGTCGAAAAAATTGTTAGCAACCAAATTTGCACTCAAATTTTCACTAGGATTATAATTATAACAGGAAAGCTAGTTGAAAATTATTGGATAGCTACCAAAAAAGAGGAGATTGGATTTTAAATATAGTAACAAAATGAGTCAAAAATTATTCAATAACCACCAAACGAGAGAATACACATGATGACACTTTCCCCATATACATATTTTTAAAAAGACATAAATCCCATATAAAATTGCATTAATACGATTCTTGGGGATTATAGAATAAAAATAAAATTAACAATTTCACCAATGAAATAAGAGAAGACACGTGAATTAAACTGAGTCTGATACCTACTCTAAGGACAGCTCAAATTACAGTAATATCAGTCCTAAAATTCCTAAAGTACATCACAGATCATAATAAAGATGATAAAAAATGGATTAACATGTTAATTAACCAACAAAACAATAAAGATTTCTCGCAGTAAGAAATTCCTCAGCGGGCATCTTATTTTACTTTACGGGGATAAAGTGAAAATTTGAGATATTATAGGGGTAAAATGTAATTATGTAGCACTATAGAGGGTAAACTCTAACTAACTCTAAAATTATGTTAAGGTAATTTAGTAATTTTGCATCATTCTCTAATGGTTTGAATAGCATTTGGCTTTGACCATTAGCCAGAGGGGGGTTAAATAGCTTAGATGTATATAAATTTTTTTCAAAGAATAAATTGAGACACAGATAATTCACAAGGGGGCAAAGTTTAATTAACCCATTAAAATGTGATTTTCCTTATTTTCACGTATGTAGATTCAAAAAAATAGAAAGAAAGAAAAAAATTCAAAATTAAAATTTTTTTCCTTTCAAGATGGGTATATAATTTTCATTTTGTGTATGTCATTAATTTATGATAGGAGTTAATTTAGTAGTTCATATATTTAGGGGACAATATAAAGGAAAAGAGGAATTTCACAAACTTTAGTGGGAGTAATTATAGGACACAATTAAAATTGTTCAAAATTTTCCAGCCTAATTTATAAATTTTTCAAATTTATGGAAAGAAATTGCCCAATATACAAGGATCCTTTCCATTTAGTTTCTATCCATTTACTGTCCATTTACCTATATCTTAATAATTAAAACTTGAAAAATAATCTAAACATACTATTAATTTTATCTCATCGAGTAGATTAATCAATTAATTCGTCAAAAACTTCACATCAAATTATATATCACATTTAGATGGTGCACAAATTTTCAAATTTTGATAAAATATAAAGTAATTTAATCAAACGTAAAATATCATTATTTTTCTGAATTTTTGCTAGACATTTATATAGAATATTATTTAAATTATGAATAATTTTGAAGGTTTTTGAAAATATTTTTTAAAAATAAAATTTTTAAGGATAAATAGATTCTCCTCTATTTACCCCTAAATGGATATATCCCTATCCCAGCCTAGTTATATTTGCATCCACCCTGATCCACAATTCAGATTCTTGTAGAAAACGGAAATGGGTATTGGAGATTGAGTAGTAGTAGCATCAACTTGTGATTTACAATTGGGGATGTGAATTGTAAATCACAAGTTGATGCTACTACTACTCAATCTCCAATTAGGGATGGGTATTGGAGAATTTCATTATATCAGATGAATACCTAAAAATTAGGAATGTGGTCAACTTAAAATTCAAAAATGAGAGATAAGCGTAAAAATGAATTTATAACTTGTTAGAAGATTATAGGTGGTAATCTCCTTTTTTTCTTGGAGATTAGATCCGGATATAGAAGATCTGGAAATAATGAGAACAAAATGTAAGAAAATATTTATGTGGATTTAGTTTTTGGTCCAATTGATAAATCTGGTGTGTATACTAGTAAATCTTATAAAATAAATTATATCATTTTTTAATAATAATATATATGCCCAATTGAATACAACCAAAACACCAAGACCCACATATAGTGGGATATATACTATCATTTCACTAGAACTAGATTCATATATAGTAAGATTATAAATATATACTGCCTAGTATCTAACCTACTCCTTATCCCACACATGGTGAGATATACTAGCATTTTATTAGAACTAAATTCATATATAGTAAGACTATAAACTCATACTACCTATCCTACTCCTAATATACTATTTACCTGTTGCTTGAGTGCTTCTTTCTCTCCGTTGAGGCTTCGTTCTTCCTAACTGTTGCTGATTGCTTTCATTGCAAGTGCCAAGATTTGATCCCTAGCATTTCATTAGAACTAAATTCATATACAGTGAGACTATAAACTCATACTAGCTATCTTACTCCTAATCTACTATTTGTTTGTTGCTTGAATACTTCTTTCTCTCCGCTGAGGGTTCTTTCTTCCTAAGACAACTGTTGCTGATTGCTTTTATTGCAGGGGCCAAAATTTTATCTCAGAACCTCCTGCCTCAGGAGTGATTTATCTTGCTCATCGTGGTCAACAGCCCAATGGGCTGTTGGTTAAATGATATCATTTAAAGATTTCATAAAATATAATCATAACCATAATATCTACAAGTAAGGTCTAAATCCAAGAATACCTAGCTATTTTTCCAAAATGTTTGCAACCTCCTAATAATGAGCACTTGAATTATACGTGCTGAAATATCTGAACCAGGTAATTCATTAGTATTTAACCATTGAGATATGCTATGCTTGTTGCTCTAAATAGGGTTTCAAACAATTGTAAAATAAGTTGAACACTATAAAGTTGAAATTTGTTTGATTACTTAGTTGAGTTAAAATCGAATTTATGTATTTTTAAATTCTTTATTATAAATTTAAATATTTAAGATGATTGAACCTAGTTAAAAAATGATAGACACTAAATTTCATTCAAATTGGTTTGATTATAACCACGAATCAAATTCAAACGAACTCTTGACAAACCGAAATGAATTCGAGTATTAAATATTTAGTTCACTTTTCAACCTTAATTCTACATCTGTCATATGTCATTAAAAATCACAACAATCAAGAATTACTAGGAAATATGGCAAACTTTCTCACATGCTAAACCAATATTTTCATCAACTATAACAGCATATGGCAGGATAAGGGTAATATCTTCTCATCACGATTGTTACATTACCTTCTTGAAAGTAAGTGAACAAGAATTACTGGGAAATGTGCCAAACTTCTCAACATAACCAAGTTTTTATAACAGAATATACCAAGATAATTTAATAGTAACACCTTATTATTTCGATTGTTACCCTTCCTATTCGACACCTTGGAAGGTCAAAGATAACTTATAAAACGCACAGACAGAGTAAACGCACAAATACAAATTCTGAAATGCATTGAACAAATCAAGCATATCCTTTTCAAATTGTCACGCTATGAAGAACCACTGTTTCAGACAGGCTCTCAACTGTGAGACCAGGCCCAAAACCAAAGAGCACGCCCCATTCTAGCCCTTCACCAGTGGTGTTGAGTCCATCCTTAACCGATGCCTTTCTCATTTCATCAAGAATAAACAACACACAAGCACTGGACATATTTCCAAACTCACTTAGCACATGTCTCGTAGCTCGTAACTTTTCGGACTTTAGAGCCAGTTTTTCTTCAACTTGGTCCAAAATTGCTGGTCCACCAGGATGTGCAATCCAGAAAAGTGAGTTCCAATCCGAAATACCAATAGGCTTAAATGCTTCTTCCAAGCTCTTCTCGATATTCTTTGAAATTAACCCGGGAACATCCTTGAGCAAATGGAATGTAAGCCCAACCTCACGAAGATGCCCATCAATAGCACCGTTACTATCAGGAAGAATGGTTTGGGCTGCCGAGACCAGCTCAAACAACGGCCGCTCGACTCCAGGAACTGGATCCGCCCCAATTATGATCGCAGCTGCCCCGTCCCCAAACAGTTGGGCCTGACCAACAAGACTATCAAGATGCGACTCACTTGGACCACGGAATGTAACTGCAGTAATTTCAGAGCAAACAACTAAGACGCGGGCGCCTTTGTTGTTCTCGGCCAAGTCCTTGGCCAGCCGGAGAACCGTTCCACCAGCAAAACAACCCTGTTGGTACATCATGAGGCGCTTGACGGAAGGGCGAAGGCCCAAAAGCTTGGTGAGCTGATAGTCTGCTCCAGGCATGTCCACACCACTAGTGGTACAGAAGACTAAATGGGTGATCTTGGACTTGGGCTGACCCCATTCCTTAATTGCCTTTTGGGCTGCTTCTTTGCCCAGTTTTGGCACTTCAACAACTACCATGTCTTGCCTGGCATCAAGTGAAGGTGCCATGTAAGCACAAACATTGGGATTTTCCTTCAAGATTTCCTCCGTCAAGTACATGTAACGCCTCTTAATCATGGATTTATCGCCTAAAATGAAAATTTTAAAATATATTCATTACAACTAATTTTGCAGATAAAATCGCGGAACTTCACAAACACAATTTTGTTAACAACAAAATATGAGTCATAAAAATCTTTTGTATTACCGGACATATCTTAATTTCAAACGTACCTTTAGTTTTCATGATTTTTAGGTCATTTTTGTGTGTTCGATTATATCATACTTGTGTGTTCATCTTTCCATTTGAAAACCCAATAACAAAATACAATTTAGTTGATAAGGGTAAAAGGATAAGTAATTTTTTTTAAAATAAAAATAAAAATAAACAAAATAAATAAAACCAACTGGAAAAACCTTTAAAACCTAAAGGAATTATTCAAAAAGCCACAAGCATAAAAAAGGAACTTTTAATGTAAATCAAATTTTGGATTTATTTGAGCTAAAAAAAGTATTCTCTTCTTTAACATTGTTCCTTTATTACCCTGTCTTTTGTCTTTTTCCTTCAAGCCAAATTCATGCATGGACTGCTCAAATTGGGCATTTGGGCTCAAAGGGAACCTAAGCCAGTAGTACCCTTAAAAACTTCCACTTACTCTTGACAATATTACTCTTGATAGAACGTACTTGTCTCTGGTCTCTGGTCTCTGGTCTCTAGTCTCTAGTCTCTAGTCTCTTGTCTCACTACTACTCTCACCGAACTCATATCTACTATGTACACAACATATATCATTTGAAAAGTTCATGCTAGTGCAAATTGGAATTTGTTGATGTCAAAATAATTCATCTACTAAAAGTATTATACGTGATTCTGAATTCGGGTTTATCAAAAATATTTTAATAATTTTACCTTTATGGTTCTAATAGATTTAAATAAATTAAGTTATGTATGTTCGACTCACATATTGGTCTGACCATCAAGTATAGATATACATATTAAAACAACAAGTCAAATTTATTAATTACTTATTAAATTATTACTCTTTAGTCGAAGTACTAACTTGAATATCGGAGTGTACCCAAGTGGACCAAGCTCCTGTCCTTTTCTTTTAAAGTATTCCAAACGTGAGTACTATACGTAGACATTCCTTACCTAAATACTGAATTACTCTGTAATTAGAATTTGTACTTCAAAAATAAGTACAAATTTGTGATTAAATGAGTGATACACTTTCTTCTGTCAATATACATCATTACATCATTAAACATGCATACTAGTAAATAGCTCTCATTATGCATATCTTAATATTTCACTTTTTTTTTTTTTCTTTTTTTAAGAGAAGATTTACAATAAATTTTTACCTTTCTCTTAGTGAATCGAATCCATAACTTAGGTCACAAGAAAAGCGTAATCTAATAATTTGATCTACACTATCACCTCAATATTTCACTTATTCCTCCGTTTTTCAGTGAAGGAGAAACTAACATACATTAATTACGTAAATGTCACTACTAATTAGCTTGATCTATAAAGCTCCATGCAGCAAGTAGAATGAATTTACATAACCAGTGCTTTCTCTTATCATGAATGGATCCCAATTATATTTATGACTACTAAATGTATATATCGGGAAATTTCAGGTAAGTATCACTTATTAGCAAATAAAATGGAAAAACAAAAAAACAAAAAAACAAAAAAAAAGAGGACAGACTGATCTATAAATATATAGAGAGAGAGGGGAAAAAAATGAAATGAAGGGAGATATGGTAAAGTATATCAGAAGCTTCATTTTGTCTTATGGAAGTTTGAAGACTGATTTATTTCATAGCAAATCAACTTCTTTTATAGAGGGGAATAATTAGTGCCGCTTGTTCAATCCTCCCCTACATCTTTGCTAATTGCTAGACACTCCCAAAAGGGAGGAAAAAAAAAAAAAAGAACATTTATTATTCTCATCAATTAACTGTTTTCCAAAACTTCAAAACTACATTTTTATTAAAGACCATTATTCTAAAGCTGCTAACTTTAATGCATAGATAAACGTGTAACTCTTCCAATTAAAGAAAAGCCCAATATATATTTTGGCTAATTTTCTAAAAAAAAAAAAGAAAAGTGGTACGAAAACTATTATAAATTAACCATGGCAATCAAAGAGTTAAAAAAGTTATCAGGAAAGAAGCATAAGAAGAAAAAGATTATATGCTTACACATGCGCTTAAATTTTTCTTTGAGCTCAATTTTATGCTCACTATTAGTGATGCGAAAATAATAGTCCGGATAAGTGCTTTGCTCAACACAATTTGGTGGCGTAGAAGTTCCGATCGCCAGGACGGTGGCCGGTCCCTCGGCCCGTTGAGCTCTCCTAACTTCGTCGACGGTGACCATGTTTGCTGGTAAAATTTGAACGTCTATAAATTGGTTAAGTTTTTTAACGCGACAGCTGCTTTCTTTTGTAGTGAAAGTAGTGGTGGTTGTGCAATTCTACGAAAAATGTATTGGTTTATATATAGTGTTACGAGAAGTGAAATTATCCTTATAGGCGGGTAGCTGAGAATCACGTGCGTAGCGACCGTTTTAGCTTTTTGTAAATTGAAATGAGTGTTAAAAGGGCGGTTGCACGTGATAGGTTTGTTTATTTGCACTTGCCACTCAAACCATTCACAAGATTCCGAAAAGTTTGGTACCTAATTCATAAGTATAAGAGCTCGCAATTTTGGGGTCATCTTTGGACTCTAGATTTAATGTTTTATGCAAGCTATAATGGAACCATTTTGTGTTAATAATTTGAGAAATACTATCAATTTAGTATATGTATTATGTGTTTGAAATAATTTTGTAGGTGAATATGTTTAGCTAAATTTTAACTACTCTCTTTATAATGTATAGTAGATATTGATAATTATTTAAATGATTGAAAAATATGATCGTTCCGTTACGCTTTAATCATTCAACGATTTAAAATAATTGTTCCATATTGTAAAGGTAATAACAAATAATTTTTCTACGAAAGAGATGATCATGAATGAAAAACGTGAATTTCTCTTCAATATTATGCTGCAACTAACTTCAATAATTCTTTCAGCAATCAGTTGATTATTTCTAGTATTAGTATTTAGGATTAATTGCAAACAACCCCTGCACTTTGTTTAGTTTGTAAAGTACTCCCTGAACTTTTAATTTCAGTAATCTTGTACCTTGAACTAAAGTGGTCTGATCTTACCTACCTCTCCCCCCAATCAGTGTTGCTCCTCCAAACCCAAGCCTAATACCTGTAGCATCATATTAAATCTCCCAAAATCCCACACCAAAAGTTAAAAACCTTTCCTTTCTTTTCAGGTATCATTATCATGAATTTAGCCACATCATTATAGGGGAAACGTGTGAAACCAAGTGCTATTTGTTTTATAAAAAATAAGAAATTCTTAGTTGTAATTTCACAAATATTTATCAATACTTATCTCATATTTTTATACTTTAGTTTGACCCCATCTCCTGATTTGTAGATATTCATTTGTTAGAATAAAAACTCTTCCGTAATAATTATAACTAGTGTATGTAATTTAAAAATTACAATTTTTGTGATACTACTACTTCTCTTTTTCTACTACGAATAGAACATTTTTGCATCATCTGGAATATAATGCATTTATTTTCTATTGTCCATAGGTTCTAAATCATTGAGAAAGTTATTATTTATTAAGAGAAAAAAAAAATCACAATAACATTGCTTTGTCTGTAAAATATGGTTATCATTTTTGCTAAAATAAATATTGAGACTTGTACTAATTCTTACACGATTGTTTTAAAAGGTGTCTTGAAAGCATTCGTTATTATACATAATACGTAATTTACTGCGTATCTAAACATAGATACTCACATTTATTGACTCAAACAAATTGTGTTTAGTCACTTTTTTACTTAATTTGACATTTCTAATTAAATAAAATAAAATTTAACGCTTACCAGGGTTGATCGTTAAATAAACCAAACCCATCAATCCATCATAGTAATAGTAGGACGAAAAAGTCATAAGATGTTTCATTGGAGGACTGTCTCGATTTATATAAGAGCATGAATGAATTTCTTATAATTTGCCGATGATTTAAGATGAATTTGCTTAATCAATGGTTTATGATCTAAGGGATGAATCAAAGGTTTGATCTAATGAGGCCTTGGTCTAGTAGTCAAACTGAATCAAGGTTGTGGTAAAGTCACAGAATTAGAGATCTTAAATTCTACTCTTTTGAGTTTAAGTTCAATCTAACTTTATAGTAGTATTTATTTCATTATTTACAGATTAGTTATAATTTTGCTGAGTTATAATATATTGATGTCGATTCTACTACTGTGGGCTACTATTGTGGGATTAATTGTATTGATTTTTTTTGACATTTTTGCCCCTCCATTAGGGGAAATGTATTTATTTTGGATAAGTATTTTGGAAGGGATTCCGTTGTCAATGCTTGATGTTCTGCCCCAAAAACAACGATTTCTTAAGGCAGTGTAAAGATTCTTGTTTAGTAAGTTGATAGTTAAGTGAGTTGACTAGGTGGTGCATGGCATGCTCGACATCTCACCAAACACTTGAAAAACACAGGCAACGTGTCGTTGGATTCTCCTCTTATGCGTCGTGCCCTCCGAGAAGAGTAAACTAGCTTTGAGTAGGCCAAATACATACATACATATATATATATATATATATATATATATATATATATATATATACTGAGCGGATTTAGGGGCAAACGGAAGTCACCGTCTCAAAATTTTAAAAATTATAAATTTTATCTTTTAAAATTTTGAAAAATTAATTTTTATTTTTATAAAATTTATATTTCGCTTCTCGAAATTTTTGAAAAATACAAATTAGATTTAATAAATATGTAATTATTAAGTCTTGCCTCCTTAAGGTATAATTTCTGCGTCCGCCCCTACATATATATATATATATATTATTAAAATAAATGTAATAGCATTACCTATATATATATTATTAAAATAAATGTAATAGCATTACCTAAGTAGGCCAAATAAATATCAATTTATTGAAATCGTAGCTAATCCAAAATTAATCTTACTTTCTTTTACGTTACATATAAAGTATAGGTAATAAGATATTATTGTCCGTGAATTGGCACGGCAATTTTCAACAAGCAAGATAACAGGGAACAATTAATTATTTCAAGATTGGGTGTTACTTGGACGTACTTGATAAAAATTGAATTGTTTCCATCACTTTACGAAAAAAAAAATTGAACTGTATTCAATTCATAATAATAAAGTAACCAGTTAGTCAGTTACCAGATAAAAACAGTTCTGTTTGTAATTTTATTCTTATTTTTTGCATTAAAATAAAAATGAACTACTAAATACAAATTACCCTTGTAGATGAAAAGGGAGGGTGAGAAACCAAGAAGAAATTACACAAAACTCTTTCAATATTAGCCTTAATTTATAAAATTGCAAAACTACCCTTATACATGTAGACGGGTTCATAAACCTAACAATTTAGAAAAATATGAACCATTATACAAGTAATCCGGCAATTACCTTTCTTTTACATTTCCGAATGAACAGCTTTAATCAATTTTTTGGTTCACCTATTTTTTTAACACACCTACATGGGGAGAGGTGGAAAAATCCTTGTTTATGTCATATAAGCAAGTCCAAAGGGACGAAACCAACATTGGGAAGAAAATCAATTTTCAAAGTGGTAAGTTTTATGATGGTGCCAAATTTTGCTTTTGAGACTCGGCAGTCTACCTATTTAAGGCTGGGGGGAAGTGGAACATAGAAATTAGGATCATCTGAATAAATAAGGACCATTTTTCATTAATGGAGTTTTAACGAGCTTCAATAAATTAATTCGCTCTTCCATGTGTTTGGTAGAAGAATGTTATTGAGGTTATATTATACATAAAGTTTGTTTAAATGCTAGCTTTTGGGAATATTTTACAATTTATTACCTAAATTTCATGATTTAATTGGAGGTAAGTTGTATGTGAAAGTGCTTTCAAAGAAAAAGCGAAAATTACTTTCTCATACTTTACTTTGACAATAAAAAGTTTTCTTATTCTAGAGATGATTTTTGCCTTCCTTTTTCTCTATATTTTCATATTCTTGAGATGATTTTCAACGTTCAGAAAATTTTTAGTTATTGCTCACTCCTTTTTATTTTTTTTTAAGCCACTTTATTTAAGTTTAACATGTGTCTGATGATCCTGTGGTCCGGGCATTACACGAAATACAGCATGATAAAACAAGTTAACATGATATTAATTGCAAAACGTGTTAATAGTAAATTGGCACAAGTAATTAATTAGCTAGGGTTAAAGACAAATCCTATGTGCGTATATGAGAGATTAGGAGAAGAGATAGTAGCGGAAAGTATAAAAGTCCTGCACCAAAAGGAGGTTTGCTCATGAATTATTGAAGTAGTAGTAAAAAAAATGAAGGTCACAGTCGTTAACAAAAGCCCAACATTTGACTACCTTTCCCGTAAATTAGTATTTTACTCCTGAAGTATGGGACTTGCATATATTTGTTCATGGTGGACGAAGACCAACAAGGCCTAATTTCTTAAATTAAATTAAAAAACAGTAAAACACTCATTTTTGAATGATGTCTAGATTACTACTCCAACGTACTTCATGCAAGAGAACATGCATGCATAGGATAATGTTCATTCAAGTCAAACGTGGAGAAATTGCTCCGGGGACACTGTTCCTTTAGGATACTTTACATTGCATTATCTTAAGGAAAAAAATGATCAATTTAGTTTTTTATTTTAGAGTGTCGATTAATTTGATTTTAATTTAAGACCTATAATAGAATTGTTGATAAATTAATGAAACAATTCATGTAATAATTATGTAACTATTAACCTATATTATATGTGTTATTAATGGATGCCATTAATTTATCCACAATTTCTATCACAAACCTTAAATTTGTTTTTTTTTTTATTTTAATAAGAGACTAAATTGACCCTTAAAATAAATAAATACCAAATTAACTGATACCCTAAAAATAACATACCAAATAAATTTTTTTCCTTATCTTAAAATTCTTTCATGTGGTGGAGTAAGATAGGATAGCCATATGAATATAACATAAACGTATAGACAAATTAAAGCCAAAAAAATGTCACAGGATTTTCTGTCTTACACTCTATCTCACTCTCTATTCCATTACCTAATGAATTGTCAAAATTCTATCAAGTAGCATTTTAGTAAAATAATCTTGACAGTTCATTTGGTAGAGTGTTTCGTAGTGTGACAAAGAATAAAACAGGGTGTGAGACAGACAATCCCTAACACAAAAAAATGCAGTAAAGATTATTCCAAAACGATAACCTGGGATGAGGACAATGATTCTCTCAACTAGACGAGGCTCCATTTATCTTTAATAAAATTTTAAAATTACTTTTAAAAATAAATTGTTCATAAGGCTAACAATTTCTAACATAATTTGAATATGACACGAAATTAACAGATTATGACACGATTCAAATATATCAGGTTATTATTGATCAACCCGTTTATGACATGAAATTAAACAGGTTGAGTTGGGTCAACCCGTGAGTTGACATGATAATTTGTTAAGTTACTGTATGAATAGATTTTACTGAATTTTTTTCTTTATTATAATTTAATATAGTATACTTTAAAATTGTGAATAATAGATTTAATATTACATTATTAATTCAAACATAACAATTATTTTAAATATTATCTAAAAAAATTTAATAATTTTAATTATGTGTTTTAAACTACTATGACAACAAGATTTGTACTAATAATTGTTTAATTTATTAAATAATTAAAATTTGATATTTTAATTTAAATGGATTGCAAGTTATTTAATTTGGCAAATAGGTTGATCTGGCAATAATAAACATGTTAGACACGAACACGATATGGAACGAATGAGTCAGATACGAACGTGACATAATAAGAAACAAACTGCACATGACACGACACGAACATGATACGATAAGAAATGGGTCATACCTGACACGACATGATAACTAGATAACTCGACCCATTGACGCCCCCTAATTGTTCATAATCAAATGATAATTTATATAAATGCTTTGCACAAAAAGAAAAAAAAAATAGAAGAGAATAATAACAGTTTTACTATTTGGTTAACTAATTTTATGTTTCATCAAAATTTGAAAATTCATAAAGTGTCCAAATGTAACATACTATTCAATGATAACGTTTTTTTATAATAGCTATATATATATATGGACTAGAAAGTGGAAAGAAATAAATGGAGGGTCCATATCCCTACAGTGAGATCGATTCTTTAATTAGGGGTACTAGAGACAACATAGATTTAAATATGTGCTGGAATTACTGAATTTAATTCAGATAATTAAGAACTTTCTGCCAAATAATATTCAAAGTTTGAGGATCCAAATTAATGATCAAACTTAAATTTCTTAACCTAAGAAGGTGTAAATACGTGGACAAACAATTAAGTGGATCTAAAATGCTAAAAAAATTTTCTAAAATAATTTCTTTGCTTAAGGTTATCGGATGTAAGAAAGTAAATAATCAATACTGTAACGGAATCTAAAATTTTTATTTCCTATCACGGATCACCTTGATTGATTTATGTATAATAAAAAAAAATATAAAGACTTTAAAACACGGTAAAATATTCAATATGTTTGGGACGTCGACCACAAGCCGCACAAGTATCCGACCTCTATTGGTATCTACACATATAATTAATTGTAAAAATCTTCACAAGATTGATTGACTCAAATCACGGAGTGCTATCTCCTTATTTTCCCTCACAACTTGATTCCCAAACGTGACTTTCTCATTTTTTCTTTAAACCGTACTAATACTACTACGTAGTACTACTATATATATACAGAGACACATGTATTAATCTTTGTATCCCAATCAAATTGGATATAGGGAATTACAATAATTTTAACCAGTTTGGATTAAGGGCATATGAATAAGTATAAAATCATTAGAACTTCTACATATATTGCACATTAACTTCTAAAATTTATAACTTATTACAATTACACTCAAAAAATTAATTTATCTCATAAATTAACCTATAAGTATCACATACTTATCGAAATCAATTTAATCACGAATTAATCATCCTTAAGTGTGTGACTCTTTAGTCTCCCAATCACGTTACAGTAAGTATAAATTATAATTCTAAATTAATTAGGATTAGACAAATTAAACATTTTTAATTTATCATTAATTCTCTTAAATTAATTAATTTATACTTATAAATAAAGATTGGCATCTACCAAAGTATCATGACCACTCAAGTGTTGAGATATGTCAAGTGATTCGAATCACGCATCCATGATTTAGTTTCCGTGTAATTACTATCCTTTTACCAAACTATATCCTGATTAGTTCAAGGGTATAGATATAATGTCAACTCTTATCGAATTAATCAATTTACTTCTTTCTAAAATAGAATCTACTTAAAATAGAATTTAAGATACTTTTAATTCTATTTTCACTTTACGCAAAGATTTTCGAATCATATTTCAAGAAATGGCTATCCTGGGATATACTCCCCTATTATAAGGATTGGTGAATTCTATATTAGTCATATTTTATCTTATCATGATTCATATTATACCCTAACTCTTCAGTATGTGCGACTTATTAAGAGTAACGACTAATAGAGTCAAAGTATAGTAATCTACAGTCAAGAAAAACTCATAACCTCAAGTCAAAGGACCATTGCAAAACTATTATAATCACAAAGAGATTAATCCACTGGCATTTGATTAATAATCGGTGTGGAATACTCTTAACAGGTCCATCCGACACATTTATTTTCAATAAGCATCCCATATACACTTATGTGCTAATCTACCAGTGTCAAATACTACGATTAGGGATATTCATGAATAAAATATAATTACATCACAATTATTTTTGATTTCACATATATATTTTATTCAAAAAAATGCCATATTAAAAAATATACATAAATATAAAAGTGTAATTTATCCATAAAATAAATTGATCTTATGGCATATACTAACAAACTCCCATTTGCATAGTCATCATGTGCTTAAGACCAAATGAATTAACATGACTCTAATGTTTTTTTTGGGACAAGTTAGTGAACGGATCAACAACGTTATCATCCGTGGGGATCTTTTTTATCTTTACTTCATTTCTATCAATAATCTCTCTAATCAAATGATAGCGCCGTAACATATGTTTAGGTCGCTGATGAGACTTAGATTCCTTTGCTTGTCTACACAATAGCTCCATTGTTATCACAATACAAGAGTATAGGATCACTAATAGAAGGAACCACTCCAAGTTCAGCCACAATTTTTTGATCCAAATTGCCTATTTTGCTACTTCAAAAGTTACAATGTATTCAGCTTCTATTGTAGAATCAGCCGTGGTGTCCTGCTTGGAATTTTTCCAACTGATTGCATTACTACCAAGAGTAAATACATATCCAGATTGTGACTTGTTATCATTCTTGTTAGATTGAAAGCTAACATTTGTATATCTACGAACTATCAATTCTTTCCCACCGTAGATCAAGAATAAATTTTTAGTCCTATTTAAATACTTAAGATTATTCTTAGCTGCTATCAATGACCACTCCCTGGGTTAGATTGAAATATGCTCAAGATCATTCTTGACTGCAATCAATGACCACTCCCTGAATTAGATTGAAATCTGCTATAACACTTAGAATATATGAGACATCAGGTGTAGTACATAGGATAGCATACATTATAGAACCTTCTGATAACCGAAACATATGAGATCTTTTTTATGCAATCTCTTTCGATATCAGTCTGAGGACACATGTCTTTGGAAAGGTATACATCATGGGATATTGGTAAGCAATCCTCCTTTGATTGATCTAAGTTAAACCTCTTTAGCATCTTATTTATTTACATTGATTGAGTAAGACCAAGCAATCTCTTTGATCTATTTCTATAGATCCTCATTTTCAGAATGTAGGTTGCCTCTACTAAATTTTTCATAAAAAAATTCCTGAACAACCATACATTTACACTTTGAAGCATAGGTATGTCATTTCCTATCAACAATATATTACCCGTAAAGTATTAAGAAAATAATGGCGCTCCCACTAATTTTCTTGTATATAGAAGGTTCATCCTCATTTTTGATAAAATCAAATTCTTTAATTGTCGCATCAAAATGGATTTTTCAACTCCTAGAAGCTTGCTTTAGTCCATAAAAATACTTTTGTAGCGTGCATATTTTTTTAGGATTTGTGGATAATAAACCCTTCAGATTATATCATATACACCTCTTCTTGCAAATTTTCGTTAAAGAATGCAGTTTTTACATCCATTTGCTAAATCTCATAATCATATTATGCAGTTATAGCAAGTAAAATCCTAATAGATTTCAGCATTGCAACTGGTAAGAAAGTTTCATCAAAGTCAACTCCTTGTTTTGTGTATAACGCTTTGCTACCAATTGCGCTTTATAGGTAATCATATTACTATCCATGTCAGTCTTTATCTTAAAGACCTATTTGCATCCTATGGATTTAATCCTTTCAAGTGGATTGACTAAGGTCCAAACCTTATTACCATACATGGAATCCATTTAAGATTTCATGGCTTGTAGCTGCTTCTGAGAGCCTTTATTAGATAATACTTTTTCGTATAATGTGGGTTCATCATTCGTAATAACTAATACATCATTGTGCCCACTTACAAGAAATTCATATCTCTTTAGAGTACGATGTATCCTAGTAGTCATACGAAAAGCTTGTGTTATAGATCATTAGTTTCATCCTCTATGACATCATCATGTGATTGAAACTCTTGTTCCACTTGTTGATCAATACCATATTGTGTTTCTTGAACTTTTTCAAGATCTATTTTGCTCCTATTTTCCCATTCAAGAGTAAACTCTTTTTCTAGAA
This sequence comes from Cinchona pubescens, assembly GCA_025175665.1. NCBI lineage: Eukaryota > Viridiplantae > Streptophyta > Magnoliopsida > Gentianales > Rubiaceae > Cinchona > Cinchona pubescens. Next base: position 934,111 of record JANKKI010000256.1, on the reverse strand, counting down.
AGATGACATGTTTTGAGACAAACGCCTTTTGCTCAATAGGATTATAGAAATAATATTCAAAGTCTCCTTTAGATACCCCACAAATAAACATTATCTAACTTAGCCTCAATTTTGTCAAATTCTATCCTCTTCACATAAGTAGGGCAACCCAAATCTTCAAATATGAAAATTTAGTTTTTTTTTTTTTTTTTCAATTCCCAATGAACAACATGATACTGACCTATCATTTGTTCAATTTGTTCGATTTGATACTTAGTTAATTCTTTTATCTTTATGTTCCCACTGATACCTAATCGATAACGAACTGTTTCTTTTCTTTTTGTTACTTCGAAAGTAGCTGCTTCAGCTTCAACCACTCAAATGATTTTCAATATTCCCTTTTATTTCTCATCAAACGAATGGCATCTTCTTTTGGAAATCATAGCTATTCTTAGCATGATATTGGGAAATCTCATTGCTATCACTCAACAAAGCAAGATGGGAATAGTAAAAAAGAGAGCTCGAATAAGAACGAAAGCTTCTTAAACAAGTCACTCTTCTAAGTTTGAGGTAGGAGTGAAATAAAATTCAATCGAACCTGTGTCTGTCTGGCTTGGAGATTTCCTTTCCTTTTGGTTGAAGACGCCGCGGCCACTACTTTGACTCTTTTTATGCAATTATGAACTCCACTTAACTTTCTCAATTCCAACGCAACTTATCCTTTTCGACCTGACGTAACTACATGATTCGGGTTGGATATGGTGATAAGCCAAGCCTCAAACTCCTATCGCTTAACTCGGTGAAGAAGAGCTTCCAATCGAATATGGTAGGCTTGCCTTTAAGTGACAGGGGGAGTAATCTAAACCATATCTCATATGAAGTGAAATCAAACAACTTTTGATGGAATACGGTATAGTAAATGAGAGACAATATTAAGAGTGTAGCCTCAAAATGATTTTGGGAGATCTACGAGATTCATCATTGACCAAACCATATCCAATAGAGTTCAATTACATCTCTCAAATACACCATTTAGTTGCGGTGTATAAGGAGGAGACTATTGAAGTAGAATCATATTATTCTTAAGATAATTTTGAAACTCTTGGTTTAAGTTATCCCCACCTCGATCTGATCAAACTATTTGAATACTTTTACCAAGTTTTTTTTTTCAACTTCATTCATGAATTCCTTGAACTTTTCAAAAATTTTGAACTTATATTTCATCAAGTATACATAACCATATCTAGAGTAGTCATCCGTCAAGGTAATGAAGTATGAAAAATCACCTCTAGCATGAATTGACATAGGACCACAAATATCAGTATGTATTAGCCCTAACAATTCACTAGATCTATCACCTTTTCCAGTAAAAAATTATTTGGTCATTTTATCAAGCTAATTATTCATTCACATCTATCATATGATTCATAATAAAATGATCCCAAATAACCATTGTTGTGTAATTTGGAAATGGGTTTCTCATATATATGGACAAGTCTACAACGCCAATGGAAAGATTGTTTCAAATTATCAATTTTAGACCTTTTTGGATTTATGTTGAGAACTGAATTTTCCATATCTAAAATATAAAGAATATTAGTCAAAGCAGCAATTCCACACACAATGCCATCAAGTGAAAAAGAAAAATATTTATTCTTTTGCACAATGACAAAACCATCACTGTCTAAACACAGAATAGAAATAATATTTTTAATAAAAGATGGAACATAATATTAGTTTTTAGATTCTAAAACAAGAACAATAGGCAAAGAAAGATAATAAATCCTACAGCTAATGCAGTAACATTTGCTCAATTTTCCACACACAGGTCCACTTCTCCCTTAACCAATGTTCTACTTCTCTTTAGTCCCTACATATTTTTACAAATATGAAATGTTGATTTGGTATGTCTAACACTCAAGATTCTGACTTAGAAGTAGAAATATTGATCTCAATCTTAAACATACCTGAAATAGAAATTTCATTAAACCTCTTCGATTTCAAGATATCTATATAGGCCATGCTGTTCTTTTTCCAATGCCTTTCCTTTCCACAATAGTAACAAGTACTCTTAGCCTTGTCTTCTTGATCACAGTTATCGGTTTCAACCTAGATTATCTTTCACAAAACCATTCTTGGATTTCTTTTTCTTTTTATTAGAAGAATTAACAACCATTACTTGTTTCCTTTCCTTATTGATAGTTGTCTTAGCAATTTTTTGCATGTTCAACAATTCAGAAAAAGTTGTGGATAACTTATTCATGTTATAGTTCATAACGAACTGTGAAAAGCTATTAGCAGATATTGCAAGATCAAGTCAATATTTAAATCATGATTTTGCTTAAATCCCAATCATTCTAATTTTCCAATTTGTCCGATATCTTCAGTACATGAATCGCTACTAAAGTACCCTTTGCCATTTCATAACGGAATAGCTCTTTAGAAGTTTCATACCTCTCATTCTTCGACTCTTCATCAAATAACTTCTTGAGATGAAAAATCATAGACTGAGCATCTATGCCATCATGTTGTTTCTGCAATTCAGAACTCATAGGAGCCAACATGATACAAGTAGCAGTATCATTGTCCTCTATGTGCTTACGATAAGCATTCTGAATTGATTTATCACTATCATCTATTGGGACATCAAGAATAGGTTGATCAAGAATATAGCCAATTTTTTCGTGCCTGAGAACAATTCTCAAGTTACGATGTTAGTTTGAAAATTTTTAGCACAGTGAGTTTGTTATCATATGAAATGAGACGTAAATTGATGTTGCTACTCATATTTTACAACATATAAATAAAAATAGTGTAAAATTTTGTTATTTATGCATGAACAAAACCAAAATATAATATGGATTTAATTTAATTTAGTTTTCCTCCCACTATTTTAAAATCAAATCAACAACCCTCACTATATATTGATTCAAGAGCTCTCATGGAACCACTAGTGGGTTAGGATCCCATTTAGTTATTTTGATCTTGGGTTTACCCAACAAACCAAACAATTTCGAAATGTAGGTAACACTTACCAATTACAACACTTTGTAATTCCTAATTATTTAGGTATCAAATCTTTGATAGCACATCATATGTATCTCCTAACCTTTGCCTCCAAAACATATAAACTTGAGTGTGCCCAACAAATTTTATGCTTCTGTTAAATCATATCCATTATTCAGAAATCTCATCTCATAGTTCAAACATGTTCAACGTAGAGTAATCTTGGATTAACCCAACAAGTTAAATCCAAGAAGAACTCTCGTTTGTTGCTATAATAATAGAAGGTAACTTATTTATTGACTTAATATTAATTTGAGGGATTTACTTTCAATTATTTTATTAGGTCTCATCAAATTCCATGCAATATTATTATATCAACATATAATAAATAAAACATTCACAAAACCATGGATGATTGGCATCGATTTTTACTAAATTATTTTCCTTGAGTCACTAAGGAAATTAAGTGGTCAAATTCTAAGGGTAATTTTCAACTCTTGAAAATCTCCTTTGTCTCCATCATCTTATATATTACAAATATAATTCTATCTAAACATTTAAGATATTCAATTATATCCCTAACCTACCTCTATGTTCATTACATGATTGGTTAAGAAACGTCGAGATATATTCGAGGAAATTGAGATGAGAAAAGAATTATATTCAGAATAATAGGGAAAGGTAGGACACGCAGACCCTATTTAAAATTTTAAAACTATTGAATTTGAATCAAGTAAATCAAACATAATCACATTGGTCTTAAGTATATAATCATTCATCATGTTATTATATAATTTAATAATTAAATAAAAGACAAATTTGTATTTGGTATCTAATCATGAATCACTATACTTCATAATTTCAATCTCATTGAAATTATCAAATTTTGAATTGTTTATGGAAATATTTTATGTAGAAAAAAATTATTATTTTCCAATCTTATTATAAAATAATCCTTTAAATAATAGTATTTCAAAATTATACTAGAAACGATTTCTAAATTTTTTTGAACATTTATAACATTCTAATTTCATTGAAATATAATAAATTTCTGAAATTTAAACAAATTATTTAATTCAATCTCATTAGAATAAAATAAATATTTTTCAAAGGTTTTGTACTTTCTAAATTTTAATCAAATTAAAATAAAAAACAAGTTTCTAAATATTAACAATTAATTTTAAACAACAATTGTTGAAAATTAATTGGTGATTTTAAAAATCAAAATTTAGAAAAAAATTTAATTTGAAAATATAAAATTAGTATCGCTAAAAGTAAAATAACTCATTAAATATTTTAGCAACAAACAAAAGTGTCACTATCAGTGACAATTAATTAAAATAATATGCAATCAAGATGACGTCATCAAGATGACTCATCTTGATATACTAAAACCGTGAATCAAATTCATGGTGAACAATAGTTTTTTGTTTTTTTTTTTTTTTGAAAATTTCTTCAATATTTTTCATGATTTAATTAAAAAAATTCATATAGTTTAAACAATTTAATATTCATAACAACTAAATACACCTATATCAAAAACCAATCAAGAGTGGCTCTGATACCACTGTAAGAACGTAAATAACCAGTAACGCAACAAAATTTAAAATTTTTACTTTCTTATCAGGGATCACCTTGGTTGATTTAAGCATAATACAAAAAAAATATATATAAAAATTATACCTTCAAATACGAAAAAATCTCTAATATGTTTGGGACATCGATCCACAAGGCGAAGAAGTGTCCGGCCTCTAATGGTATTCACATAGACAATTAATTCAAGAATCTTTACAAGATTGATTGATCCAAATCACAGAGTGTTAACTCCTTATTTTCCTTCATGACTTAATTCCAAAACGTGACTTTCACGTTTTTTCTTTAAACCGTACTCGTACTACTGCTTATTAATCATGCATTAATCTTAGTATCCCAACTACTATTAATTTGGGATTAAGGAATTATGATAATTTTAATCATTTTGAGCTAAGGACATATAAATAAGTATAAAACTATTAGAACTTCTAACATATATTACACATTAGCTCATAAGATTTATATCTTATTACAATTAAGTTCAAAAAGTTAATTTATCTCATAAATTAACTCATAAGTTTCACATACTTATCAAAATTAATTTAATCCCTAATTAATCATTTTTAAGTATGTAACCCTTTAGACTCCCAATCACATTGGCAGTAAGTACAAATTATAATTCTAAATTAATTAGGATTAGATAAATTAAACATTTTTAGTTTATCATTAATTTTTCAATTAATTAATTTACACTTATAGATCAAGATTGGCTTCTACCAAAGTATCATAACTATTCAAGTATTGAGATATGTCAAGTAATTCAACATCACCTATTCGTGATTTAGTTTCTATGTAATTATTATCTTTTTACCAACCTATATTTCGATTAATTCAAGAGTGCAAATATAGCATCTGTATGCCAACTCTTATCCAATTAATCAATTTACTTCTTTCCAAAATATAATCTATTTAAAATAGAATTTAAAACACTCTTAATTCTATTTCTACTTTGTGCAAAGATTTTCGAATCGTATTTCAAGAAATGGCCATTCTAGGATATACTTTCCCATTATAAGGAGTGGTGAATCCTCTATTAGTCATATTTTATCTTATCATGATTTATGTTATACCCAAACTCTACAGTATGAGCGACTCATTAAGAATAACGACTAATAGAACTAAAGTATAGTAATCCACCGTCAAGATAAACTCATGATCTCAAGTCAAAGGACCATTACACAACTATCACAAAGAGATTAACCAATGGCATTCGATCAATAATCTGTGTAGAATACTCTTAGCCGGTCAATTTGATATACTTATTCTCAATAAGCATCCACATATATTTATGTGTTAATCTACCAATGTCAAACATTACGATTAAGAATATTTACAAATAAAATACAATTACATCATATAATAATGACTATTTATGATTTCACACGCACACACATATATATATCTCAAAAAATGTCATATTACAAAATATACATAAATATAAAAGTATAAATTATCTCAAAAAATGTCATATTACAAAATATACATAAATATAAAAGTATAAATTATCACTAAAATAAATTAGATTTAGTAGATGTACTAACATCAGAATCATTTACATTGTAGGAAATTTTATTCCATATGTAGTTCAATACAGAATTAACACTTCTATTATCTAAATTATGATGATTACTATATAACTAGTTTAGAGGGATAGCTCGTTCTTTCTTGTATGACACATGCTTGTTCAACAAAATCTATGATATAAAAAAGGACTCAAAAGCTGTTTAATTAACTCATCTCTAAATGTATCAAATTTTTTGTTTTCTTATATATTAGCTATTCCAAATTCCAAAATTGAAATGTTGATCAATGATTAGTAAATTTGATACGTGCTTCAAATGAAAATTTGATACCTGCTTCAAATGAAAAATGCAAAAGAAAAAAAAAAAGCTATAGCATTTCGCAAAAGAAATCGTACAACCTCTTGGTTTTAAAAATCAAAAAATGATATAAATCTCCGAAAAAATGAAAATTACAAAAGATTCCAATTTCTTCTATCAACATTTATTAATATTACCTACTCGTGAGAAGTCAAACTACTAAAACATCCTCCAACCCTCGGACGTTACAGAATTGCATATAATTAATAGTCTTTATATTATGAGTAATTAAACTCTTGTAATTCAGAGTAGATACAAAAGTACAAAGGACCCGGCGGAGTCAGGACCCACGGTTAGTAGAGAGAATTTTTTTTTTAATATATAGCAAGGCAAAATTATGTTAATAATAAATTCAAAAGCAATTTGACAAATTGATAATTTAGAATTCAATTAAATTTACGGTGAAGCAAAGGTAAAATAAATATTCAATTATGATAATTATGTATTATAAATAGTTTTTCGTGACCAAGTAACAAACATATTTTATGGTAAATGGATGAATGTTATATAACATATTTTGGCTTTTCTAGGGGAAATGAGCGCATGAAAAGAAATAATTTTAAGATGACACATACGAAGATTTAGTTTGTCTACTAAAGCTGAGACTGACTGATTGTGGAGAACAAACATGCAGTATTGCCGACCTCTTTCATTTATGTATTTTCGGTGACACGTCTTTTTCGCATGGCAAAACCATGCAGCTGAATAAGTTTAGCAGAAAAAGATGTATAATCTCTTGCTTTTTTTTTTTATAAGAAAAGGCATGCATAAAATAAAAAAATTTAAGAGGAGATAGGTTATTATGTTCTTTCTCCACGGTCTTAGTAAGCTACTGACATATATTTCATCAATTTAGGGTAGTTTTTACATATAATTCACAGACACAAAGGACTAAAGGTAGCGGAGTCGATATAAACGATACTATTTGACGCAACCCACCAAACCAAAAAGATGACAATTCATTCGAATCAATAAGTTCTCTAAATGGCTTATCATCCCTTCTCTCTTTTTTTGTGTTTTTTGGTTACCTAAAATTGGTCTATCGAAACACAAAAAATGCTAATTACTTAACAATAAATATTGTAACTTGTAAGCTGTGATAAAGTTGGAACAACTTCCGGGTTGTACCTTATTGGATGATTTTTTTCAATGTTTTGAAAATCGGACCGGACTGGCAGGTTCGAACGGTCGGACCGCGAACTGAAAGAACCACTGGTCTGTCTAACTATATATTCGGTCTGTCTAAAAAATTGGACGGAACATGTAAAAAAGTCGGGAATCGGTAAAAAATCGGTTGAACCGATTTTGATGATTTTTTAAATTTCAAAATAAAAAATGATTTAAATAAAGAGAAAAATTAAAAAATCGTGAAATAAACTCTAAAATGGCAAAACATTGAACACACCAAAGCCTAAACTATTAAGTTATTATTTTTTTGATCTTTTTTGTACTTATTTTTGTACAAATTTCACTTTTCTTATTAGAAATTTAATCAGTATTTTTGGGTATTAGAACTATAATTCTCCAAAAATCTAATAGTGTTTCACTTCTATTTTAGATTTTATATAAATATATATTAGGTCATTTTAATTATAGCACACTTTAGTTATAAAAAAAAATTAAATTAGTGAAACGATCGATTCAACCGATCGGACCGATTGAACTACAAGCCAAACAAGCCACCAAATCAATACCCAGTCTGATTTTCAAAACATTGATTTTTCCTAGAAATTAGGTACACTCCTAGCTACTGTTTATTTCATGTCAACATGATTAAAACACATTACCGGTCATGTAGTTTCAGCTAAAGAATTAGTATTAGGAGATCTGGCTGGATCTTGACCATGTAGTCTGGAACAACAATGTGTAACCAAATATTTTGCTCTTAAATCTTTTTTCTACTAGTACTGTCATCTACATATTTGAGATAGAGTTAATCTTTCATATATAGTAAAAGTATAATTTTTTTTTTTACACGATTAAGAATAAATACATGCCGTATATATATTCTTTAAATTTTAAAAGTCATTTTTACATAAATACTATACATTTACATCTGATCATGTAAAATTTTTTATTACTTAGTGTAAAAAATATTAATCCGATAGAGATACCCCTTGAACTCTTTTTTTTTTAAAAAAATAAAAATAAAAATATCAATTCAACTAATAATCAAATTTTCTACATTTAAACAATCTCTAGTTTTTAAATTGTTAGCTTCGTTTAGACTCAAAAAAAAAAAAAAAAAAAAGGTTGTTCATTCAAATTTTGAAGGAGGTTTTGCTCTATCAAGTACTCTTTCCAAGATTATTTAATAAATCTAGTAAGATCCAAGCCGGTTTCGTAAAAAAAGAAATGTCCATTCCAACTTTAAAAAGAAAAAAGAAAAAGAGGAAAATTCATTCTCCTTGAAAATGTAGATTAATTAACCAATATAGTCCAAAACCCAATATTCTGCTAACGAACAGTAGTTAAATTAACAAGGGCATTGAAAGTTAGTTGATGCCTTCAAATGTAGACGGCTGGAAAATTCAATCTCCTTGAAACTAGGATTATGGAAATAACCTCCAGGCGATGATGACTCTACATCGATCGTTAAAAAAAAGGAAAAAAAAATGTTTGGCACGAAGTCAAAAGAATTTTTCCTGCATTCATTACAGAATTGACTCGTACCATTGCTTAAACAATTTCCCTGTGGTTCTCTAGCAGAGTTAGGATTTAAATGAAACTGAACTGAACCAATACCAATTGTATGATGCAGAAATCATATAACGGCATCTTAAGGAGTTTAAAATGGTTAATTTTGTAATTTCATTTCCATAATTAGCATCAATAAGATTAAAATTTAGAAAAATCATTTAAAAGATCAGAACTTAAGACCACGCCAAGACTAATGAACTTATCAAAATTTTATTAAATCACTAATTCTTGATTTTAAATATTTAGTCAAATTTTATTTTATTTTATAATTTTTCAAGTGATCCTTAAATTTATGATTTTACATAAATGTACTGTAAAATTCAATGTTATCTAATTTTATGCTCCGTCCACTTATCCTTGAACAAATCTACTTTGCTCTTCTCCACGAAATGGCAATAACCCCTTTTTGGGCTCTGCTAGAAAAGTCAAATACATATTTGATTTCGTATCCCATTTTTAAAGAAAATATTATCATAGATTCGATTTTTGACTCCACCTGTAAATCATGCGATCAAAATTAAATCTTATAAAATCTTGTTTACATCAACTTATATCATAGATTTTATAATATTTAATCCATACTACAGGATTTACAAGTGGAATAAAAAATCAGATCTGTTTAAATATTTCCCCATTACTAATATTCCCATTTTGTGTGCAACGATATGTCAGAACCCACAGTAAGCCACATCAAAATGTGCCGATAGTATACCTTAGTGTAAAGTGAGGGGTAATTTACCCTCTTTTGAACTATTTTGTGAAAAATATATTTTTAGTCCCTCTTATTTGGAATATTAATTAAACTAATTCTTCAAGTTTCGCACAAAATAAATTTAGTCTTTAATGTTTTGGAATTTGAATAAAGTTATCGAATAATTAATGAAAAATTTTAATTTTCAACAGAAAATGGCCACGTGCGTGTCTTGTGGCCATTAAGCTTTAAACAATACATATAAAAAATTTAAATGCTAAAAAAATTGTACAAAATTGCTCCCCAAAATTTGTCAAAAATGCAGAATTGGTCCCCAAAGACAAAAGAAACTAATAAAATTTTCTTTTAATGCAAAAATTCTAAAAGTTTCAATGTCAAAGTAACCCGTGCCATCAAACAATTGAGAAAAGCGGAAAAGATTTGTGAATGTAAAAATAATCTCAACTAAATAATGATTACATCCAAGAGTCGTTGCACAAAATAGGACTTGAGGGCTAGTTGTGCTGAATGATTGATTTGAAATAAACTTTTGAAAATAGATAATGTTTGAATTTCTCAAATGATTAAATATATATTCTTAATAATTTAATCTTATACATCTACCGTAAAATTTTATCCTTAGAAATTAAATTTTCACAATATTGTAGTGATATAAATTTGTACATACCTTGTATTATTATCATTATTTTATTACGAAAATGTAACATTATTAATCTGGAGCCAATCAGCCAGATTTAGTGACATAAATTCTAGGAAATTAACATATCAAGTGTCATATCGGAAGTTCTTTTCAACTCCTTATAAATATTTTGTTTTTACCCTAGTAAAAGAAATACCAATATAAAGTGGTAACAAAATTTCTTCATATGTATAATTATTTTGTATCCAAGAAAATAGTCCATTCTCAAAAATTCCATTTTGACCTTGGAGCAGGATTATTTAATATATTTACTATTGATATTAGTTTATAAAAGTTGATAATTGAAAGTGATTCACTCTGTAAATTATAACGTCTAGCAAAATTTACTAAGAGATCGACATGTTTATTCACCCTAATAATACTATATATTTTACAATATCACTATAATACAATGAAAATTTAATTTCTAATAATAATATTTTATAGTATATGTATACGATTAAATTATTAAAAAATATATATTTTATCATTATAAAAAATTCAAACATTATCTATTTTCAAAATTTTCAATTCAAATCTAATTAATCATTCAATATAATTATCCTTGATTGGTGATGCGATCATTATTTATTTGAGATTACTTTTAACATTAAAAATCTTTTCGACTCTCCTCAAATCACCTGTGGCTCGGGTTACTTTGATATTGAAACTTTTAGAACTTTTACATGAAAAGAAAATTTTATTCGAATATTTGTCTTTGTGGACAAATTTTGTATTTTTGACAAACTTTAGGGACTAATTTTGTACAATTCTATTAGCAATTAATTATTATTTTTTATTCTTTTGAACTTAATGGTCACGTGACATGTGGCCATTTTCTGTTAAAACACTGAATTTTCCTTCAATTGTGTTAACTTTGTTCAAATTTTGGAAATTGGGGACTAAATTTGTTTTATCCGAAACTTTGAGGACTAGTTTAGTAAACACTCCAAACAAGAGGGACCAAAAATGCATTTTCCCAACTATTTTCTACCGAAAGAATTTAATTCTAACAAACAAAATCCCTTTTCTTGTAGTTAGGTTACATGATTAAACAGCTAAAATTAAATTCTGTCACAATTGGGTTAGGTCAGAAAAATCCTATTCAATTGGCAATTGTCAACTTGTGTTTATAATCAACTTGTGAACCAAACCCAATATTAAAGTTTACAACAACATAGATTTTTCATTTCAGGTGTGAAATAATTAGGATTCGTCTTTCGGGCAAATAAGGAACACTTACCATCAGGTTTATTTGCTTGCTACACTTCATCTTCCTAGTTCATAGAGAACAAATTAAATTTTGTCAGTATGTAGATGCTACAAATTTATTGTTTGACAGTTACTTTGCTTTGATATTATTAAGGTTATGAATAGAGAGACTTGGCCGAATGAAAATCTCTAAAATTACCTACCATTTGATCATCGACGCAACCATCAAGTCCATGACTCCACGTGACAAACCTGAACCTTCAACCACCGCACTTATTCCCCCTCCTCCAAGTATTAAATCACCCAGAAAAAATGGGAGATAAAGAAAGAAAGACAATCACTTACTCCATTTCGTTGATTTGTCAATTGTCAATTTCAAATGTTTTTGTAATGTAGATTTATTTGCTCATTGTCCTAATTCAAATTAAAGAGGATTGGACGACAAAGTACACTTTAAGTAATTTTGAGTTATTAAGAAATAGAAAAAGAGGAGAGTTTAATCGGGAGAAATTAAAGAGAATCAATTTATAATCTTATTTATGGTCGATGTGAATGAGATACTGAGAGCCAAGCTCAGCGTACCTAATATGTTTAGGAAATAATTAGTTAAATCAAGCCTTTTTGTCAAGCCTCTTGCCATGTATGGCCTTCATGAAGGACATCAAGGCAGGTGGAGCATTAAACCATTCCACATCAATTGTCATGGACCATGATCATATTACCAATTTCTTTCCTCTAAAGCATTTGTTCATTCCCCAAACACACGCATTAAAACATCTGTATTAGTTGTGGCTCATCAACAACATAGATGCCACGGTTGTAATGTAATGTTACCTATTTTCCTTCAAGCACAAGCATTTGAACCTAGAAATGCTCAACACAAATAGCACAAAAAAAATAATACTTTTTTAAAGAAATTCGTTTTCAATTGACATGAAATGAGTACGCCAGAAAAATTTTATATAATTATTGAATAAGGATCGACAAAAGTCGTAAAATAATTTATTGGTGATTACATTGAAAATCTGTCCTTGTTGGGACTCATTGATTGAAAATCCATGGCCAAAACATGATAATGCCTGTTGTTCGTCTCTTTTTTTTGGAGCCACTACAAACACTTCTATCCGATATGCATATTTTAAAAAAAAGCATTTGGCATATTTTCTAATAATTATCCTTATGGTCCTTTTCTAAAAGCAATTGATAGTACATAAAATACTGAAAATTTTAATGCAAATTTCCTTTTCAATCTCATACTCAAATTTCACTTTCACGCATTGTTGTTAGGTGAAAACATGAGCGGGCTAATATCTTTCAAGAACAGGACGCAAACCCCCTCAAAAAAAAAAAAAAAAAAAAAACAACAACAACAAAGAGGTTTAAAAAGAGTAGAACAAAAATTCCAAGATTTACTGATTTTTTTAGGTAAGGAGATCAAATTTTATGGATTGATGAAAATTTGAGAAAGTGGGTCTAACCTCAATTACAATTAGGGGACATCAATGTAATCAAGTTTAACACATACTAACGGCTAAAGAAAAATAGACAATCTAATGAAGAAGCCTGAGCAATTCCATCATCAGCAAGAAAAACAGGATTGAGGAAGACTCCATTCCAAAGCTAAACACCAATTCTCGTGAGTTCTTTCAATCTTCTCCCAATACAGCACCACATGCCTGACAGTAGTTAAACCACAATACCTGGCAATCCAATAGCTGAAATATTTTGAGATAAGAAATAGCAACATTCTTGCTTTCCAGAGTTCATACACCATAGCAGCAAATACCATCCTTCCAAATTTATGTCCAAATCTTAAGAAATTAGAGTTTAAGCACTAATGAGAGCTCAGCCAAATAATCTCTTTATTCAAAGAGTAAGGTCTTCTGAAAGTTAAACACATGGCTTGTATCTTGCTCCATACATTCTTGGTGACTTCACACTCAAAAACCAAGTGATCCAAAGACTCTTCAGCATTTTATATAGTTCACACAGAACATTGCCCTGGTATACTCCCTATTCTCTCAATCTGCATTTAGTGTTTAGTCTTCTTCTACAAACCAACCAGAGAATGAAAGAGTGCCTAGGTATGTTACCTTTTCCCCAAATCAGTTTCCTCCCTATCATTTGGGTTCAATAGTTTGGGAAGTCCAACTTAAGGGTAGGAATCAGTTAACCGATCTGATAATCATTCAATGAAAGCTGTCAAAATTTGGTTGAGGGGTCTAAATACTTAACCATTTGAGGTTCGAATTCAATTTGGTGGAAGTAATTCAGTTAACTAAATTCAATTTGGGCTAGCTAAACCCATTGACATTAGGCAGAGTTTTATTCTATATACAAATTTTGCTTATCAACAAAATTTTTCCTAATTTTGTTCAATTTATGTCGTGCACACATACACAAACACCCAACTTCTATGTGTGTGTGTTTGTGAGGCTATGTTATGCATTCTTTAATTAAATAATAATTTGATAAATCTATACTACATATTAAAGAAAAATTCCCTTTAATGAGAAGCCATAAAAGCGTGCCAAGTGTCATATATTTTTAATTATTCTTTATGTGTCCATTACAAGGTTCATAAAACAAAGCCGATCAGTCCATAATTTTGAAAAACTCGAGTCTATCTACATTAACCATCAAGTAATCATCTTTGATTTGGAAATATAAATACATAAAAACTGGATTTTACCTACATTAATAATCATCTTTGATTAGGAAATATAAATACAAACTAATTAAAAATTCTAACCAATATTTCTCAATTGTTATATTTGTTTTATCATTTATATCAACCAAATTAAGTTCATTTATTTTTTTAGAAAAGATGTAAGGTAATATTTCATACTGTTAGGATCGGAATCTCGAGTATTTGCGGAAATTACTTAATAAGCATTTGAAGATAATAACGAATATAAATAAAGAGAAGTATAACAATAAGAGGGACACAAAAATTTACGTGGTTCGATCAAATGACTACATCCACGGGCGAAGGGAAAAACATCAACTAATTAAAGAGGATTACAAATGTGGAGAGACTTCCACAAAATGGGCTATAGGCACCATTATAACAAAAGCACAAGAGAGTCCAAATAAGACAAAAGGCTGGATGGCCCTAAAGGCCCTAAAAGCCCACTAAAGTTTTCTTGGCTTGGTGCACTTAAAACCTTAATTAAGGCCCTTAATTTATAACATAGGGTGGAAGAGAAATACTCTTCCCAAACCAATGTGGGACAAAACAAAAGATACAAGGCATACCCAACAAATCTCCACCTTGACTTGTATCGCATAATAAATTCTCGTAAAATAGTAAATCCTTCATAAAACGAAATTCTCACACCTTTTCCACAAAAACTCAATAGCCAAGATTCTTGGTTCACAAATAGATCCACACAACTCCAACTTCTCCAACAAAGTCCCAAATTTGTACTCAATCCAAGCCCACTTTTCATCCACAAAATAGGCCCAACAAAACTCTTCACAAATACCAAACGGACGACTCGGAAGCTCAAATGTCCAATACACAAAAAAGACTGTAACAAAACGGCCAATACCAAGAAGAAATTACTTGCGAACGAGTAACCCATGATTCAAAATTTCTCAACCCAAAACTTCGTTACTATCAAATCGGCTTAACTTGGGTCCCCGACTCTGACACCAATTTGTTAGGATCAGAACCCCGGATATTTGTGGAAATTACTTAATAAGCCCTTGAAGATAATAACTAATATAAATACAAAGAAATATAACAAGAAAAGGGACACAAAGATTTACGTGGTTCGGGGGCGAAGGGGAAAACATCCACTAATTAAATAGGATTACAAATTTGGAGAGACCTCCATAAAAATGGGCTCGGCACCATTGTAACAAAAGCACAAGAGAGCCCAAATAAGACAAAAGGCTGGATGGCCATAAAGGCCCTGAAAGCCCACTAAACCTCTCTTGGTTTGGTGCACTTAAAACCTTAATTAAAGCCCTTAATTTATAATATTGGGTGGAAGAGAAATACTCTTCCCAAACCAATGTAGGATAAAACAAAAGATATAAGGCATACTCAAGAAATCTCCACCTTGACTTGTATTGCATAACAAATCCTCGTAAAATAGTAAATCTTCACAAAGCGAAATTCTCCACCTTCTCCACAAAAACTCAATAGCCCAGATTCTTGATTCACAAATAGATCGACACAACTCCACCTTCTCCAACAAAGTCCCAAATTTGTACTCAATCCAAGCCCACTCTTCATCCACAAAATAGGCCAAACAAAACTCTTCACAAATACCAAACGGACGACTCGGAAGCTCAAATGTCCAATACACAAAAAAGAGTGTAACAAAACAGCCAATATCAAAGAAGAAATTACTTGCCAACGAGTAACCCATGATTCAAAATTTCTCAACCCAAAATTTCGTTACTATCAAATCGGTTTAACTTGGGTCCCCGACTCTGGCACCAATTTGTTAGGATCGGAACCCCGGATATTTGAGAAAATTACTTAATAAGCCCTTGAAGATAATAACAAATATAAATAAAGAGCAATATAACAATAAAAGGGATACAAAAATTTACGTGGCTCAAAGATTTAAGTGGTTCGGTTAAATTGACCTATTTCCACGGGCGAAGGGAAAAAATCCACTAATTTAAGAGGATTACAAATCTGGAGAAACCTCCACAAAATGGGCTATAGGCATTATGGGCACCATTATAACAAAAGCACAAGAGAGCCCAAATAAGACAAAAAGGCTGGATGGCCATAAAGGCCTTGAAAGCCCACTAAAGCTCTCTTGACTTGGTGCACTTAAAACCTTAATTAAGGCTCTTAATTTTATAACATGGGGTGGAAGAGAAATACTCTTCGGCCAAACCAATGTGGGATAAAACAAAAGATACAAGGCATACCCAACACACACTACGAGCATGGCAAATGTAAACAAACCAAACCAAGTCTTAATCCCACTAAGTAGGGTTGACTGCATGAATCCTGTTACACCATTGCGCTCTGTCATGGACATATCCTCCTCAATTCCTGGATGGGCTATATCTTTCTTACAAGTTACCCACAAAATATTTTTCGGTCTTCCTATACCCCATCTTATGTTGACTGCTCTCTCTAAAATCTACTTGCCTGACAGGTACTTCTACTGGTCGTCTTAACGCATGACCTAACCACCTTAGGCGTGTTTCTCTCATCTTTTCATCAATAGATGCTACTCCAATCTTCTCACGAATATGCTCATTCCGTGTACACACACATCCATCTTAACATTCGCATTTCGACTACTCTTATCTTTTGCTCATGTGTGTGATTTATTACCCAACACTCAGACCCATAAAGTATCGCTAGCCTAATTTCTGTTCTATAGAATTTTTAATCTGACCCTTAAGTCGTAAAGGAATTTTGCGGTCACATAATATTCCCGATGCCATTCTCCATTTAGTCCATCCCACTTGTATCTGATGTGTAACATCTCGATCTATACTACCATTAATCTGAATAACTGATCCTAAATATTTAAAATTTTTATTTATGGGTATCTCTTGATCTCCGATACTGACCCGTATTCCATTCCTACGTGCACCCTTGCTAAACTTAAATTCCATATATTCTATTTTTGATCTATTAATTTTAAACCCTTTTGACTCAAGTGTATCTCTCCAAACCTCGAGTTTAGCATTAACCTCAACTTTTGTTTCATCTACTAACACAATGTCATCTACAAATAACATACACCATGGTATTTCGTCCTGTATATGCCTCGTAAGTTCATCTGTGACCAACGCAAACAGATAAGGATTTAGAGCTGAACCTTGGCGTAAAACTATATTTATAGGGAACTCTCATGTCAATCCACCTGGTGTTTTCACACTTGTAACCACATCCTTATACATATCCTTTATGGATTTTATGTATGCTACTCTAACTCCTATTTTTTTCTAAAACTCTTCACATAACTTCTCTAGGGACTCTATCGAATGCCTTTTCAAAATCAATAAAAATCATATGTAAATCCTTTTCTTTATCTTGGTATCTCTCAGTAAGTCTCCTTAAGAGATGTATGGCTTCAGTAGTCGATCTCCCTAGCATAAAACCAAACTGATTATTGGACACCTTAATCTTATTTCTTAACCTTCTTTCTATCGCCCTCTCCCAAAGTTTTATCGTATGGCTCATTAATTTAATAAGAGACATAATTCGTACAATTTTGTATATCACCTTTATTTTTTAATATGGGTATGAGAGCATTCTTCTTCCACTGGTCAGCATCTTTCTACTCTTCAATATTTTATTGAAAAGATTGGTAAGCCAACTTATGCCCTTCTTTCCTAAGTATTTTCATATCTCGATTGGGATATCATCGGGGCCAATTGCTTTTCCTTTCTTCATCTATTTCTTCAAAGCCTCATTCACCTTTAATTCTTGAATCCTTAGATAATACATTATATTTCTATACTCCTCAGACCTAGGTAAATCTCCTAGAATGATATCATCTCCGTTGTCTTCATTGAATAGTTGATAGAAGTAACTCTCTCATCTTTCCTTAATTTCCTCATCTCTTACTGGCACTTTATTATATAGTATAACAAATTCCCCATTTTATTATAGTTAACCAAAAAAATCCATCACTAATTAACCAAAAGAACTCGAGTCACCAAGGGATAGGGTGTAGTTTAAAAAAAAACTAAAAAAAAGTAATGCTATTTACCACAAAATAAACTAGAAAAGTCTTTGCCATTCAAAAAACTTGATTTACTATAAAACAAATTGGATAAGTGTTCACTATTCAAAAAACACGACTTATTCAGTTAATGCTATTTACCATAAAACAAACCAGATAAGCCTTTACAATTCAAAAACATTAACTACGAATTAACCTTCGATTAACAAAAACAAATAGTCTTATTTTATAATCTTTCCCACAATCAATATAGAAAACTCTTTTACATAAATGAGTACATATAGATACATGTCATATTTGCAAAATTAATTTTTGAAAATTCAAACAACTTACTTGACAAGCATCTACACCCACTGGTGCAAAAAATTTCTACATTGACAATTTAAAAGGTTAATCTAAACATAAATACAAACTAATTAAATTCTTTGACCAAATACTTCTTAATTGTTGTGTTTTTTTTGACCATTTACATTAGAGAAATTAAATTTGTTTATTTCTAAAAAATTGTGTTTTATTTTGTATTATTGCAAGACATGATGTGTAGTTTTTCTTATTCATGTATTGTTGACCATAAGATTTGGGATCATGACAACTAAGAAAATATGATAGCTCTCCCCTGTCTACTGATAACTCCTCCAAGCTTTTTATATTTCAAAATCCTTTTTCAAATTCAAATCCAATTCAAATAGAAAATTATCCTAATCTTCCAGATATCATTATGTGCATTTACATATGCATAATCTACCAAGGATTACCCTTTTGATTTCTTTATAAAGAGCATATTAAGATACATATGAATGTTTTATTTATTATGCATATTCTTCATTTTATTTTAAAATTTTCTACATATTTGTAATAGTAATAGGATTTATTTTTTTTAATACCCTTCGCTTGGAAATCAGGTTGTTTATTCTTGGAAAATTATGAATATGTTGTTTGCAATGCATTTTGGAGACTAGGGACAAACTCTCATATTTTGAATCAAATTTTTTACTTTTCAATTCGATTTTTTTTATGCTTTACTATAAGTAATTAGTATTATTTTTTTTTTTGGTTTTTTAGATTTTTGGTGTGGCTTCAAAAGCGGTGACAATTGAGTTTTTATACTTAATATTGTAGAAACTTTTGCACACTAAAGTCCCTTCTAGATTGGAGTTTGTCTTCTATTCGAAAGTTAGTGAGGTGCTTATGATTCATAATTTAATCTCTCTTCTTTCTCCTTTGCATGTGTGAATTTTTGGCAGAATAGTATCATGCTATTATAGTGTCCAGTGGATTAGATTAGGTTATACACCAAGTTTTTGAGATTGGTTGCAATTGATTTTTTTTTCTAATATTTTTAAGTGTTATGACTATAAATTATTTAGGGATTTTGTCCTAACCCCATGTTCATAGGACACTACTTGCATTTACTTTTGAAGATTAACTGTGGTTTATTGGTATTTTTAGTTAAGTTTGGAAGAAAGGTTATGAAATGAGATATTTCTCTGTCATTTTAACACAATTTTAGTTAACTCTTCTCTTCGAAACTAGTTTATCAGTACTTCTTTATGCCTACTATAATTTCTATTGCTTTCAAATTATCAACTCTAACTCATTATTTTGTTGGTCTTTCTAGGCTTTTCACTACAGAAATGGGAAGGCTTATCTCTTCAAGAAGGTACAATTATTATTATCTTTTGTGCTCTTAAGCACTTTTTCAAGCGAATGACTTGAATTGTGATGAGGTGCCTATGGTCTTTCAATAGATTTGGTTAAGCGTTAACATCAGATGATTTATTTTGTAATTCTTTTTTTTTTTTTTTTAAAAAGAACAAGTGTCCTTTTTTATGTTTTTAAACCCGTCTCTCCCCCCTACACTAGTGACTCGAACCTATAACCAATAGGTCATAGGGAAGCGTCTCACCGTCGAAACTGCACTTTGTTGTCAAAAAATAAGTATTCAAGTAATCAAGTACTCTATAACTTTTGTGTTCGAGTACTACAACTTTTGTGTTGTCTCTTTGTTTGCTAATTTTGAAGTAAAAAAAAACTAAATAAGAATATATTTTTTAGGAAATGTAAGCGTAAAGGAAATTACTATTTATTAGATGTCTATTACCATTTGCTCTCTTTTTTCTACTCTAATTCACAATAACTACTAATATACTAACTAAAAAAGATTAGACAAGTAGAATGATGATAGTTGAATGCCCCATGCTATACATAGGAAGACTGATATATATATATATATATATATATATATATATATATATTCAATTTTCTATAATAAAGATTATATTAATAAAAGAATGATAATGACATAAAACCTTATAGTAATTAAACTCTATAAAGGTAAACAAAACTAAGTAATAATATTTATATACAATTACTAATTAAAATTAAAAATAAAAGTATCATTATTAAGTATGCATTTAAAATGTTTATATTTTTTTCGTAAAAAAATGACTAAAAAGTAACTATATAACTTAAATTTTATTTGAAACTTAAACTAGATATCTATACTAAAGTGGATATATTACTATAAAATTAGCCTTTCGACTTTTATTTTAAAAAATAATAACAATATTATTATGACTTATATCTACCATGTTCTATGAAAAACAAAAAATATAACTCATTTTTTTAAGCTAACTACTGTAACCTTGGTAGGGGGTGCTACTCCCAAATTTAAAAAATAAAAATAAAACTCATTTTATTGAGTGTGAATGAACATAATATTTTGGCTGTAAAAGTAAAAAAATACAACATTTAAGAAGTATTATTTTGTTTAGCATGAATTATACCCTAACTTAATTCTATTGATATAAGTTATCAACAAAAACAATAATTAAGAAGTAATTATCACATTCCATAATTAGTTTGTATTTTTATGAATACTTAATTGTGGATGTCCATTTATATTTTCAACTCACATACATTCTAATCTATTTATGGATCAATATTATATTTTCAACTCACATACATTCTAATCTATTTATGGATCAATATTATATTTTCAACTCACATACATTCTAATCTATTTATGGATCAATAAACCTTCAATGTGTCTATTTATGAGATCAATGTATCATACCAATGTACCTATCCTTTAGTATTTATTACTCAACTATCAAGTCTCTTCATGTACATCATGTATGCCTATAAATGGAGGCATTGTAATTCATGTTGGATACACTTGAGTGCAAGAAGAAAATAGTTCTACTTCTCTCGACATTCTTGTCTTTTCTAAGTTAATTTTATATTATTTTATAACACGTTATCGACATGAGGTTCTGACCAACTGAAGATTTAATCTAGAATGTTAAATCAACACAACGAAGATATGCAGAATTTTCAACGCATCAACAATATATAGAACTTTCAACACAACAAAGGTATGTATAATTTTAAATTATCATAAACAATGTATGATTTAAATATATTAAGTATTCTCTATTACTACTTTTTTATTTTTATATTTTCAATTGTGTTATCATAATATTATTAAAATTTATGTTCATTATTGTTTGGACCATTTCAAATCAAACAAACAAGAATTAACGGCCCTTGAAATAATGAGCAAGAATTATCTATTTTGGATTTTGAATGCTAAAATACATTTAGACTACATGTGTCTTGAAGATATAATTTAAAAAGCAAAATACTGTATCCAATCAAAATATGACTAAATCAATGATTTTTTTCCATATCCATAAAAGATTAAAAAAGTGATTATCTTATTTTAAAAGATCCAGTAGATTTATGGAAAAATTGAAAAGATCATTGATGAGTACATGTTAGAGAAAATATTCTCTACTTGGAGGCATTTTTATAATAATTTCTTGCCGATGCTCTTATAGCAGCATACTTTAAAAAGGGTTTTAAGAAATAAATAAATTAATTTCATATCTGGAATTAGGATTTCATGCACACCCTAAGCATTCAGGTCATGTTAGAGTACTTCTAGTGCAATGGAAACCTCCACCAAAGCAATTTGTCAAGCTCAATACAGATAATGTATGAAGAGGAAATCCAAGGGAGGCAGTTGGAGGAGAAGCTCCACATATTTTGGCAGTAACTACTCCAAACTTTATGAAGAATTGAGGGCACTACTCGAGGGATTGAAGCTGTGTAAACATCTTAATATTCAAAATTTCAAGGTTGAAGTGAATTCCAGAATGGTTACAGGATTGTTGGAAGACAAAGTTAGACATCCTTGGAGGCTAGACCGATTATTCCATCAGATCAAGGTAGAACTGTAGCATATGAACATTGAAATGATTCATATGTATCACGAAGGAAATCAACGAGCAGACTATTTGGCTAATGTAGGATGTGATTCGAAGAAATATAATCTTGTTTTCAGCCATATATCTTTGCCTAAGTATGCTAAAGGCATTCTTAGATTAGACAAAATGTCTTGTCCAAACATTAGGATTAGATAATAGTCTATATTCTCAAAGGATTTCTTATCTTTGAGAATTTCCATTTGCTGGAGGTATTGGTTTATATCCCTCTCCATTGTACCTTGTTTTTCACAATTAATAAAATTTGGGAGTGAATCCCCCCCCCCAAGGTACCAGTGGTTACTTAAAAAAACAAAATTAATTTCATATCTTCTTTTGGTTGATTAAAATAACAATCTATTATTCAAAAACTATGAATCTTGTCCAACTAATTATGTTCCATTGCCTAAAGTGAATGTGACAAAAATTTAAATAACACATATGGATATGGAGATGGTCAAAACCAATAGATTCATGCTGGTCATTATTTGTAAGTACTATTTTGATTGTAATACTATATCTCACCACTAGAAGTGGCAGAATAGTGAAAAGATAAAAGAGAAAGATGCATAACAGTCGATAGACTAAGAATGATAAGAAAAATAAATATTATCATTATGGCATGAAAAACCATTGGTCACGTACCTGTCATACGTTAAATTACCTTTCTGAAATTTCTCAAGCATCACTGAAAGACAAAGAGAAAGCCATGAAATAAGTTTTGTCTATAACATGTTCTGCTTGACTACATGCGTGTCCCAAACATTAGATTTTTCAGATTGTAGCTAATTTTCATAATTTTAATATTAATTTAATTTTTGGGAGCTAAGGCCTAGTCCCATTCCTTCATTCGATTTATAAATCAGACTTGGGAGTAGCACCCCTTCGCTATTATACAAGTGGTTAGCTTTAAAATTTTTTTTATCTATAACAATTTTGGCCATGGTCATATTATTGATAGTTTCTTTCCTGAAGAAAGCATTGATTGTTTGGTTGATGGTGAAAACATCTAAGAAATAAAATGTTGTGATATTTTATTTGTATGTCATCATTATGTTTTTAAAATTCTGTATGTAAGATTATATGCTTATTCTTTTGCATTAATTTGTTAGCTTATATTGTTCTATTATTATATTTATATTTTTTGAATGAGAAACATATAGATATACATCTAAATATATTCAAAATATAAGGATATATGTCTCACATGTAGTGCATTTATGCATACCATATCTAGAATTTGAAAATTTGATTTGGTCATGAAATCATTGGTAGTACAGAACCAATTAAAGACTCCATAAGAACTAATATATTATTAACCAAAGGAAAAAAATTCGGGACAAGTAATACATTATTTTCCTATATATCTGAAAAGAATTTATTTAGTTTTAAAGACATTCAACCAAATAGATAATATGTTGAAATAATGAATAATAGAGAGAAAGAGTATTTATGCATTATTACTATCATTTTAGTTAAGATATGTTTGTTGTAAAAGATATTTGCTCCTTTTATTTTCTCTGGATTGTAATACACAACATCTGTTACGATTAAAATATATATGATAGTAAACATGAAGTTTACTAATATAAGTTATTTTGTATGACTAGTTAGATCATTCCGGTTCAATTATGATGCGTAAAAATTATTGAAAATTCACATGGGCATTCATTAAAGAACCAAAAGACTCTTCAATTCAATAAATTCTTTGGTACTACTTGTTTTCAAAGGAAATTAATAATTAGACAATTACCAATTAAAATAAGGTTTGAATCCCTTACATTTTAGAAACATATTAAGGCGTGATATTTGTGGGGCTATTCACCCTTCATGTGTACTATTTAGATATTTTATAATTTTGATAGATACATCTATTAGATGGTTACATATGTGCTTATTATCGATTCGCAACTTAGACTTTGTGAGATTGCTAGTTTAAATAATTCGATTAAGAGCATAATTTCTAAATTATAAAATCAAGAAAATTTTTGATAATATTGTTGAATTTATATCTAAGACACCTGATAATATTTATTTGTCAATTGAGATAACTATTGAACATACTGAAACACATGTACAAACACAAAATAGTCTACTCTGAAGAATTATTATAAAAATGCCTCCAATCAATAGCTAGACCATTACTCATGAGAACAAAATTGTCTACTTATGTGTAGGGACATGCTATGTTGCATGCAGCAGTACTTATATGCATCAGGCCAACAAGTTATTTTAAATGCTCCCTATTATAATTGGCTTTTGGTCAGGAGCCTAATTCTCCCATCAAAAGATTTTTGATTATGCAATATATGTTCCAATTGCTCTAGCACAACACACAAAGATAGGTCATAAAAGAAGTTGGGAATATCTGTATGATATGAGTCACCCTCTCTTATTAAATATCTTGAAATATTAACAAGTGATTTATTTACAGCACGATTTACTGATTATCATGAAAATATTTTCCCAACATTAGGGAGAGAATATAAGCAGCTGGACGGAAAAATTGAATGGAATGAATTATCACATTTTGATTCTCGTACAAAGCAATGTGAACTAGAAGTTCAAATGCCAATTTATTTGCAAATATTGATAATCAGCGTCAGATTCATTTATTAATCTAAAATGAGTTATGAAATCTCATATAATAACTAAAATGCTCCAATTGGTGTCCAAGAGGACAGTTTATTTGTATAAATGATATCTCGCCATGCATAAGATGTAATGGAGGAGAAAATATTAAAGATGGTTATATAATGGAGGTGGGTGTTCCTGAAGAGGTTCTAGACATAATTATAGAAATCCCAAAAGTAGATCAGGTTCTTAAATCTAATGAAAATAAAGAGATCTCGATAAGTTATGTTATTATTAAAAAAGATGGAACCGAAAAGATATTGTTATCGACAACACTATTGTTTATAATATCAACTGATGTTTTAGATAGAAAATGAAGATTTTGAATATAAAATTATCAAAAAATATCGACATATAAATGACTAGCCAAAATTGAAATACGTAATACAAGTAAAACTAAATTCACATTAAAAAGTGAAGATTTTGGACTTGTAGTCCAAACTTCTAAAGTTGTAGAGTCGGTAAGGTACAAATGCATATAGATAATTGTATAATAATGAAATAAGAAAATTGTACTATATGAAGCACGCCTTGTTGAACAAGATTTCTCCCAAAGATCCGACATTGATTACGAAGAGACTTATTTTCTTGTGGCAGATGCAATCATCTTTAAATATCTAATTTGTATGGCAGTTCATGAAAAAATTGAAATACGTTAGTGGATATTGAGCATATTTTGTATGGCTCATTTGATATTGATATCTATATGAAATCCCTGATGGATTTAACATGATTGAAGCATACAAAGGTTCCTGGGAATATTGCTCAGAAAGATTACGAAAATTCTTGTATGGATTAGATTAAAGAAATCTAGGTGGATGTAGAATAATCACCTCAATGAGTATCTCTTTAATGAGAGTTAAATGATCCAATTTGCCTATGTTTTTTTAAAGAAACAAAAGGATCAGAGTTTGTGATAAATACTGTATATATTAACGATATAAATATTATTGAAACTCCTGAAGAGTTTCGGAAGATAACGAATTCTCATGTAAAATACCTTGGCAAAGGTATACAATTCGAGCATTTATCGAACAGTATTTTTGTTCATCAATTAACTTGTACATGAAAAATGTTAAGAGTGATTTTACATGGATAAAAAAATCCATTGAGTACCCCAATGGTTGTAAGATCATTTGATGTCAAGAAAGATCATTTTTCATCCTTAAGGGAAAGATGAAAAATTTATTGGTCCTGAATTACCATATTTCAGTGATATAAGAGCATTAATATATCTTGCTAATAATATATGCCACAATTTTTACATGTGCTATAAATTTGTTAGCAAGATTTAGTTTTTATCCGATATAAAGATATTGAAATGAAATTAAAAATATACTTCGATATCTCTAAGGGATTATTGATATGAGTCTATTTTACTCAAATGAATCCAAATCAAAATTAGTTGGCTATCTAATCAAATAAAAAGTTTGATCTCAAAACGAGTTATTTGTATGCAGAGAAATTGCTATATCGTGGTGTTCAACAATTACAAACTTTAGCCGCTACTTGTTCCAATCATGTAAAAATAATCACAATACATTAAACAAGTAATGAATATGTTTTGGCTAAAATCATTGACCCAACATATGCAGTTTAACATTAGAAGTTCTAACAATATTATATGAAGATAATGTGTAGGCATTGGCCAGTTAAAGAAAGGTTATATCAAAGGTGATAGAACAAAATATATTTTTCCAAACTTTTCCTTCAATCATGATCTTCAAAAGAAAGATGATATTGATATCTAACAAATTCCTTATGTAGTGATTTAGAGGATTTGTTCACAAAGGCATTACCAACAGCAATATTTGAAAATTTAATCTACAAAATTGGGATGCATCTTCTGAAGAATATCAAGTAATATTTTCATGAGGAAGAGTATAAGTACACACTCTACTCTTTTTCCCTTGGCCATCATTTTATCCCAATGGATTTTTCTGACAAGGTTCTAATGAGGCAACATGCAAAGTGTAATATAAATATTGATAATCTAATATACACTATACACTTTCTCTCTAGCATGGTTTTTCTCACTGGGTATTTAATGAGGCAGTAATTCATTGCATATTCTATACAAAAGAATGATATACTCTTTTTTCTTCACTAGAGTTTTTCCCAATGGATTTTTCGTAGTAAGGTTTTAATGAGGTATATTCTTTAATGCATTGACATTCAAGAGGGAGTGTTATGAATAAATTGGATGTAGATGCCCATTTGCATTCTCTACTCACATACATTCTAATCTATTTATGGTTTAATGAACTATCAATGTATCTACTAATGAGATCAATGTATCATACCAATGCACCTATCTATGAGTATTTATTATTTAACTATCAAGTTTCTTCATGTATCTCATGTATACTTATAAATAAAGGCATTGCAATTCATGTTAGATACACTTAAATGGAAGAACAAAATAGCTATACTTCTCTCAATATCCTTGTCTTTTCTAAGTTACTTTTATATTATTTTATAACATACATTATTTTTTCTAGTAAATAAAAATTTTCAATGAACTTTTAGATAGAATGGCACTGAACGGAGTAATGGAAAGAGGCTTGAGTGAGATTGAGTTAGAGTTAAAATCTTCTCAATAAAAACCTTCCAAATGTGTATGTGAATATTCCAAAAAAAAAAAAAGATTAAAAAAAGAAAAAATATATATAATCTCTTAATAAAGAATAATATTTTGTTGGGAGAATTTCATACTTATCAATGAAGTAATGCACATAGAAGAAAAACTCTTGTGGTATAATTATACAAAGATTAACATCTTATAGTAAATTTCAAAGAATAAAATTAGTGAAAATTATATCCCTAGTATACTTAATCTAAGTCTTTTCTTATTAGTATGTAGAACTAGTTCTATGCATAAGATAATCACAGATTTATCAATTTTTAAAAATTGATATTCTTTAATAAAATTATTTTTAAAATATTACACTGTAAACTTTAAGGAAACAAATTTTAAAGGAGAATATTTGAACACAATTTGAAGATAAGCAATTGATCTATTAAGATTACATAAATAAAAATATCACACTTTTATGAAATATACTAAAAAAAGTGAAGGTTATTTTCTAGATGTAAAAGGGGAAAAAAAAAAAAGGAACATTTCTAACAATTAATTTAGGTCTCACCATATAAAGCATACATGTAAATATGATGATGCCAAAAAGTTGCTAAGACACCTTTTTTGATCCCATTTTTAAGGAACTGGAAACAAAAATTGTAAAATAATAATAGTGAAATTATTTTTTAACATATTATGATTACATAATTACTTAAAAATAATATATGTTGACATTGAATAGTTAATAACTAATAAACAGAGGGTTGAAAGAAAATGCAAAGAAGAAATTGATCTTAAAACTTTGTTATCTTTTTAAGATAACTAGCTGAATACCTCGTACTATGCATGGGAGAACAAATAGCTAGATTTAATTTATACATTAAATAATATTAGTAAAATAATGATAAGGTATGAACCTTCAATAATTAAACTATCAAAAATACAAACCAAACTAAGTAATAATATCTATAAAGTTTACAGATTATAAAATAAAACTAATAAAACAATTAAAAAACAATTGTTAAGTATACATTTACAATGTTCATATTTATGTCATTTAAAAATGATTAAAAGTGAAAGGGTTTTTTTCTATACTATATAGTATCGATTTTTTCAGATTAATAAATTTTTATTTTCCTAACATTGTTAATGGTTGTTAATTATACAATGATTTTATAATACACTTATGGTTTGAAACTATTTTTATATAAACAAAACTACATTAACAAAGTAGATTACATGATTTGACAAACAACAATTTTTTTGGGAAAAAAGTCTACAAAGAAAATCAATACAAAAGTAGATAAAAGAGAACGATTTTCAAGAATAATCAAGAAACTTATGAATTATTAAATTTTTCTCAAGTTTCTTAAAAGAATAAGAAAATGACATAAAATTATGAGAAAATAAAAATAACAAAATTGGACAAAAAGGAAAGAATGAATCTAATCTTCCTAGCATAAAAAAATATAAGGAAATTATGTTTTGAATTAGTAATTTTTATGGATAGAATTATGTTTTGTAATTTGTAGAAATGATTTGGGATAAGTCTATGATAATATGGAAACATAAAATAAAAAGAAGAAAGGCATTTAAATAAGATGGTACAAATATATTAGGGGAGTGGGTTCATCTGAAGAAGAGAAGTTGAAGGGGAAAAGTGATATTGCTTTTAGAAAACTTACCTTAATACCAGTTAAGAATAACATCCATCAATGTTTAAATGCTAATTATTAATAAACATAAAGTTAGAAGAAGATGCAAAGAATAAATTAATTTAGTAGTTGTATTTTTTTTGTGATATAGTAGATATTATATTTTTTGATAAAATCTAGATTACATCTACAGAAAAATGACTTTTTGTGAGAAATTTGTATAACAATCTTTATTTGGTTGTAAAAATAAGTGGTACTAATATATTAGGGGAATGGGTCCATCTACGGAAGCAAAGTCTTGAAGGGAAAATTGATATTATTTTTAGGGAATTTACCTTAATAACAGTTAAGAATAACATCCATCGACATATAAAAGTTAATTGTCAATAAGCGTAAAGTTGAAACAAGATGCAAAGTATAAATTGATTTAGCAGCTGCTATTTTTTTGTGATATAATTGTTATTGATATTTTTATAAAATCTATAATATATCTATTGAAAAATTAATTTTGTGAGAAATTTCAAATATCTATACTATATGTAATTAGATTGCAAAAATAATATTAATTAGATATATTTAGGTTAAATATCTTCCAACTTATGAAAGTTATTAAGAGTAACCCTTTAATATTATATGTCTAAGCTTTTTTTAAAGATTAATATGTACTTAGTTTCCTAACTTATTAATAATTGATAATATATGATTATTTATATTATATTTTTAATTTTAAAATTCTTTTGGGAAAATCCAATCATAAAACGTATATGTGCATAAAAGTGAGATATTATTTAGGTAATTAATTTCAAAATTTTTACTATTAATTATATAATTGATCATTTTTCATTGCTGTTATTTACTATATAAATTTACTATAGATTTGACATTGCACATGTCAATTGTTCAGAATTTCTAGTTTATCTATAGATATGTATACATATGATTGTGGATGTATTCTATTTCTTGTGCAGATAAGTTGATCTATATATTCTTGAAAATTATTCTATTTTGTCTACTTTAATGGGTTTTCCCTATGGAGATTTTCTTCTCATAATCTCATTTAATTTTTTTTCTTAAAAATAATTTTGTAATCTTTCAGAAATAATTTTTTAAAACATGAGTTTTGAATTTTTTTTACTATCCTATACATAGCATGGGTTTTGAAAACTAGTAAATATATATTTAATAAATAAATAAATATAGATAAATAAATATATATTTAATACACATATATATGTAATTATTTTATTAACAATGATATATAGATAAAAGTTTTGCATAATTAATAAACATTTATTTTCTTAACTTAAGGTTGTAATAATTGATACTTATATGATGATTTATAATACATGTTTAACTTTATTACACTTTTGGAAAAAAAGGTTAATTATAAGAGGTGGGCATAAATTGAGGATTTTAAAAAAAATATATATAAGGATAGTTAAAGATAAAAGATTAAGTAACTATTTAAGTAGTTCATCTTTACCTTTATTATTTATCATGTAAATTTCCTTTGCATCTAAAATGCCACATGTCAAATTTTAGAGTTTCTCTCCAAAGGGGATTTTGCTTTAATATATGCATATGGACATATAAATACTAAATATTGATGCTAAGTTTTCTATTTCTTTATTTGATGTAATTGTTAAAAGTTTCATGCAATTAACTAACATCAGCTATCTATATAAATTAGATATATTTATCCAGCTAGTAATAATTTAACTATGTATAAGATTAATATAAAGTTATTTAAGTTTCAAGTATTAATACTAACATAAGTTTCAAGTAGTAATACTAACATACTTATGTGAAAGACTACGATAGTATATATTCCTTTCATCCTATTTTATTTGGCAGGGTCAAACATGTAATCAATTTAAAAAAAATTAATATTTAACCAACTAGCAAAATATTTTTCCATAATTATCCCTCAATTCAAATTTAAAATTTGTTAGTTGATTTTGGAGTTTCAAAATTTTAAATGGTTTGTGAGAGTAATTAATATTGAAATATGACTTTAATGCTATTATTTTGGGACTCGCATGAAGAGTAAAATAGATAAAATGACCTTTATATACTTGCCCTTTTTAGGAGTGACAAATAATTTGGAACAAATCAAAACAGAAAGAGACACATAAAATGGGACAGAGGGAGTATTTCAAAAATAATAATTCAATAACTAACAATATAATTTTGTATAAAACTTATGGAATTTACAACAATTAATAGTGTAAGCATCGTAAACCTATGCAGTGTAATTTAGAGGTAACAATTCAATAACTAACAATATAAGCATATTAAATTCTAGATCACGCGAGTTAGATATGTACAAAAAAATTAATATAACAATGGCATGAATTAAGTTTAAAAACTAAAGATAATAACGATATTTGATCAGTTAAATATATTTTTAATTGAACAACTACATTTACATTTGTATATCACTGCTTTCATTATTGAATATTTTTTTAATTTTTTTAACTATATAATTATATTTAAGGTTACTTAGTCTATGAACATTGTAACTACATTTATTTTTGTTTTTTTACATTTATAAATATGTGTATAAACTCAATCATATGTGTAGTTGATTTATTACTTGCATTTAAAATATATAAAGAGTGCCAATTTTTCAATTAATGAATTACGGTTAATGGTTAAACGAGTTCAAAAAAAATCTCTTAACTATTTTTATATTTTTGAATTCAAATAAGAAAATTTTGACCAAATGCAAAATTTTTAAAAATTAACCAAATTCAATTTGAAAATGTGCAAATTTAATTAACCTGGTGCTCACCCTATCTCCAACCTACGAAAAGTAAAGGCTTGGCCGCGACAGGGAGGAGCTTCCTATTTTACTCTATTGTGCATCAATTATGAAAATACAAATAAGCAACGGGCATATAATTGTTTGCATGCATAAGCATTTTGATCTAATAGTTTCCGAAAATGATCATTGCGAAAGGATTTGAATTGTTCAATCTCGTGCTTTGTATTAGTTTGACTTGATGATCATCATTAGCTGAATATTTAAAATTCTGTTAGAAGAAAAAAACATGCAACGGAATATAAATCTATTAAACACATATAAAATGGGAAAATTCTATGGCCCCTTTAGTGTTTTTGAGGGAACATTCCCTCAATAATTATCCAATAAGTGGTTGATACGCCACTGAACAATGATAAGGACTGTTATATAGTAACAATTCTATTATTTGCTTGTAAATCTATTATAACAGGTTATGTGATTAATTTTTCTATTTTGTACATTTTTAAAAGAAAAATCTAGTTTAAAATTAAATAAATGATGATTTCAAAATTAAGACAAAAACTAGATATCTGCTGAAGTCTTAAATAATTTGATAATATAAATTATTTATAACAGTTGAAGTGAAATTATACTAATAAATAATAAAATAGCACTATAAGGGAAAGAAATGTACTATCAAAATATCATTATAGTATTATCTAAATAACTAAAATGAACTATTTCTTATATAAAGTAGTGTTGGAATATTTTAATAGAGTATATAAATTCTTGAGATTTATTTTAGGAGTTACACCCTTTGATATTTTCACAACAATAACGATAGTTTTAAATTCTATTATAAATTCTATGTCATTATTATTTTGGTCATAAATATATATTTATTGAATTATAATTCTCATTATTATGGAATAAACACAATTCATTATATGAGTAATAATTCTCATTATTATTAAAATTAAAAATAATTATACATTGTATTATTTGGACAAAATGTGACTTAAGATTTTGAAACCTATAAATATAGGGTATTGGTGGAAGAGTAAAAAAACAATTTTCAAGAAACTTTATTGTAACAAAATTATTTTTTACTTATCACTACAAAAATATATGGACAAAGTAGGGTGTGTAGAGAAACACATCTGCTTCTCTTTGTTGTGTAGATCAAAGAGAAGCAACAAACTAGAGTTGGCCTGTTGTATCCATCTAGCCGACGTACTACAACCTTTTGAATCGGAATAAAAAATCTGTAGGGCTGCGAATCGTCTTAAAGAGAGCAAATATACTCCTCAACCCTACCGTACTTCTTGGTAGCAATTTGTTCGTGCAAAATGGTACAAAATTTCTTTTCCCTTTTATTGTGGAAAATGAGGTAATATTTATATTGTTAATTTTTGAGTTTAAATTATTTGTAATGTTTATTATGATTAATATGATTTTTTATATGTATAACCAACAATTTTAAAACAATTCACCCAAATTTTAAAACATTGGAATAATTGTCCATATTCCATAGAAAACTTTCTTAAATCTGTTAGTGCATGTGCCTATCATGCATAAAAGCTCTAGTAAAATCTACATGTGATTTGGAAATAATGGAGCATGCAAAATTCTGGAGGAAGAAGATTGTATTTGTTTCCATTGAAGTCCACTATTATTTATATTCATTAAAATAAAGTTACTATTTATTAGTACAACTAATAGTTTTGAAAGATTAACAGATCGACTTATATTCCTTTCGGGAAGATGCAAAAGAATAGAAAATGATTGCGTCATGACTTGTGACATTCTAAAGCATGGTGAGAAGATTTAGAGATGTTTCAGTTCTCAAGGAATTTTAGGTTTTCATTTTTTTTCCTGTTAAAAAAATCTACAAATTTGATTAATATTTAAAAAAAAAACCATTCATTCATTAAGAAGTTCTTGATCCTGGATCTGAAACTATACATCCTAATTGGTTAAATATAGAACATGTGTTATTGGTTAAAATATGATGAACTTGATGCCTGTGGATACAAGTTTTCTAGTTATAGTGTAATTAAAGTGTTTTCTTTGGGATTGTGAAACTCGTCGGATCATATGGTGATAATGGTTTTTTTTTTTTTTTTGAAATTTGAATGTTTATTAAACTTGATAAATATTTTAATGGTATCAGTTATGTCAATATAGTCAAAGTGATTTTATATGATTAAATTGTAGTATAATAAACATATTCAACACTTTTGGTAGTGAAATTTTGCGGGGTTAATTGAAAGCTAAATAATGTGGCACATGATATTACTAATCAGGCTGGAAAATGGTTTTCTAATCCTCAACTATTTCTAATCCAATTGAGTTGTGTTTATAATATTTTGAAATAATACAGGATAACTTCATAAGTATAGAGATGTTGAAATTACACTTGTTGGTAATTTTTCCTCTAGGATGTAATTCATGTCCAACTAAAATCAGAATGCCATGGGTGTTGGCCTCTTGAATTGGATTCTATGAGTTGGCTGCATATCTTTACTAAATTGTATATTGCTTTATCAGAATGGTCAGCAAATTAAGTTCTGAATACTTAATTATTTATTTTTGATAGTACATGTATGATTGATAGTGCCTCGTCATATATTTTTATACAAGGAAATTTACTTTCTGTTACAAGAGTATGACTAGATAGTAGGGGCTTTCATTATATGAAATTATAATATAAAGAGAAGATGAATATTATTAAATCTTCTTATGAAAGAACGTGGATTGAAGCAATTCTAATCTATATGATAAGAAAATAAAACTTATGTAATATATATGGTTTGTTCAACTTGTGACTATGAACTTTTGAATTTATAATATGAATTAAATATTATTATATTTTGAATTTTATTAATCTTTGTCTGAGTATATGTAGATTGATAGTCACAAACAAGTGTGGCAGATATCAATATCTTGAATCAACTTTTGAGACAATAAAATTGTGAAAATAATTATATGTGATTCTTAATATTTTCGTGCAAAAAGAAAATCGTAGAGATTATTAACATGGTTCCTAGTAGGTTATTAGACTACTAGCCATTCAAAAAGTGAATGAGATATGTAAAAATTAAAGTAACTCAACTAGTAGTAGATTATGGGTAATCTATATTGATGATTCTTAACAGCAAGTCTATTGGCTACTAGAAGAGAAAATCTTGAGAAAATACAAGTTAACTTAATGTGAACATTTGTCTATATAATTTAGGGAAATTCTATAGTTCAGTTGAGGAAACTATTTCTTTGGCTTTAAGGACTTGTACAGTACAAGTTTTTAAATCACATAGTGAGTGTTGTACTGTACAAGCCCTTGAAGCATAAAGGAATGGTTCCCTAAAAGGGAATATAGAATTTCCCTATAATTTATGTCACAAATATATGGGGGAGTTCTTCATCAAATAATGACAGAATGTGACTATGTGGTCATGATAATCTTTGAAATATTTTATTTAATCTCATATCTTTGTTATAATATTTTTGAGAATATAAATGTTTGATCTCGATGCAAAGATATGAGGTACATCGAGGGGAATGAGACTTACGCCTAAAATTTATTAAATTGGAACCATCTATGAGGATACTTCTACCTAGGGACTGGAGATCCCAAGAATTAGGTTGGAGAAAAACGAATCATAGAATAGTCTGGGAGAAAAGCATGCAATTGGTGACCAATTAAATAAGTCCATTCCTATGGTATAAAGCATGCATGTGATCCTATGATGAGAAGGTTGAGATTTAATCTCTTAATGAGTTCTATAGCCCTTATGGGTGGGATGTCTTAGTCATGGGAGCGTCCTTGATAGACTCACCTAATGAGTGTGGAAGGAGGCTGCTTCCAAGGAGAATTTGGCTAATTCTCTAGAGCAATCCCGAATCTGGGATAAAGTACAAGGCCGTAATCTGCTGGTTTAAGAAATTTATATTAACACCTTGAATATCATGGGTGTGACATAATCCTACATACCCAAAAATAGTCTTGGTTTCAAGGTTTAGCTACTTTGACTCTAGTATGGGGATTATGAAAATACTGAGTAAAGGTTTCAAGGCATTGCCACTTTCATTATGCATGGTATTCTCACTTTATACATAAAGTAGTCTATATAGTATTTATATTCTATTAAAATAAATGGGAGATTGTTGAAATATTTTAATAGAATATATAAAATCTTGACATTTAGTAATAAATTATCAAGATTTATTTTAGGAGTTTCACCCTTGATATTTTCAAGACAATAATGGTAGTATTAAATTCTATTATAAATTCTATGTCATTATTATTGTGGTCATAAATATTTATTTATTGAATTATAATTCTCATTATTATGAAATAAACACAATTCATTATATGAGTAATAATTCTCATACATTGTATTTGGACAAAATGTGACTTAAGATTTTAAAACCTATAAATATAGGGTATTGGTGGAAGAGTAAAAAATAATTTTCAAGAAACTTTTCTAACAAATTATTTTCTACTTATCACTACAAAAATATATGGACAAAGTAGGGTGTGTGGAGAACCTTCTGCTTCTCTTGGTTGTGCAAATCAAAGAGAAGCAACAACCTAGAGTTGAACTGTTATATCCTGAAAGCGACGACATCGACACTGTAACCTTCTACATAAGAATAAAAAATCTGTAGGGGCTCGAATTGTCTTAAAAAGAGCGAATACGCGCTTCAACCCTACCGTACTTCTTGATAGCAATTTGTTTGTGCAAAATTGTACAAAATTTCTTTTCCCTTTTATTGTAAAAAACGAGGTAATATTTATATTGTTAATTTTTTAGTTTAAATTATTTGTGATGTTTATTATGATTAATATGATTTTTTACGGTGTAGAACCAACAAGTAGCATTATATGTACTATTAGATTCTTTATATCATCATAAAAGAATTTTCGTAATAAAATAGATATTAGGATAGTGATTTTTGTGATGTAAAAAATAAATTTATTGTCCTATGACATATGAAAGAAAATATTATTAAAAATCTAGATAGTTCTTAAACCGAAAAATTATAAAAAGAAAAAAAGAAAAAGAAAAAGAAAAAGAAAGGGTTGATGAACATGAAGTGGTCAAATTGACCACTCCATAGTAGGCAAAAAAGGATTAAATTTTAATGTGGGTAGTTACACTACCCGTACATGCAAAATGCCAATAACCACTTGGCTGCTTGTGAGAGCTTAATCCCACATTTTGTTTCGTGGGAAAGTGGGATTCATCCCACATCAAAATAAACTTGGAGAAGCCTTGTAAAAGCAGTCGGAAGCCAAAGAAGAGAAAAAGGCAAATGTAGAGGACCATCAAAAGGCACTTAATAAAATTTAGAGAGAGCCCGGTAAAATACAAAACTAGCTTGGGGAAGATCAAGTAAATATACGGAGGGTCAATATCCCACGAGGGTATATATTTTTCTTCAAATTCTTCTTCCCTTTCTGCTGTTATTCGTTCTTTGAATGTGAAATTAAATCTTTATTTTCTTTGGCCCGTGAAGCTTGTTTATAGGAACTACATGCTTCTATTGAAATTTGGATTATCATACTAGCGTATCCGATTGTATGTGAAATATGCCAAGTTGCCATTTTCAAATTAGATTCTAAGCATTATGGGGAATTTTCAATCCAAACATATTTATAGTCCTTCTTCAGTCTATGTCTTGGTAATATAGTACAGTTAGTATATTTCTTAACTGGATGAACCCAAGGTAAGCCACATACTAATAAAATCATATGGGAACACAATTGACTCAACTGTCCAATTTCCTTATTTATGTGGCTAAAAATTAAATGAGTAAAATTCGATTCTATTACCCTAAATTGGTCTTGGTGCCTTTTGAAATTATTTATGACACTAAACTAATCAATCGATCTTAATACTCTATAATTGATTTTAGTATCACATCAAATTTGTCTTTCAAGACATTAAATTAAATTTTGCCTCTCAAATTATTAAGATACTAATTTAAATCAATCGGTCTTAGTGCTTTACAATTTATCATATGTCTTATGTCAAATTTGTCTTTTAAGGCATAAAATTAAATTTTGCCTCTCAAACTATTTAATACACTAAATTAAATCAATTGGTTTTAGTGCCGTACAATTGATCCTAGTGTCTTATTTTGTGATCAAAATTTTCTTTTAAGCCATTAAATTAAATTATATGGCCTTAATATCAAAAATTACCTTCTAAGGTAATAAATCAAATTAATTGGCTTTAGTGCCAAAATTTACCTTTCATGACCACAAATAAAATTAGTCGGTCTTTGTACCCAAATTTGTCTTATAATATATTAAACGAAATTAAATTGGCATTCATGTTCACATTGTCGTTCACGATAATTAAAAAGCCACGAATCAAATTGGCTTGATCTTCTTGCCTTTTAAGACATCACAAACATATTAAATAAAATAATTAGACCAATCTTTGAATTCATCTAAATTATTTTTGCCTCATATGGCCAAATTTCTATTTAAATATCAATTGCCTCAAATGGCTCAAAAAAATTGATATTTAAAAATTATAATTTAATTAGAATTACGCCAGATTTGATTCTAATTCGGAAGAGTGAACGGTTCGTGGTCTAACCATTTCAACCACATGGGTCAGACAGTTCAGTGTTTACTTTTTAACATTTTTTTTTTTTGTGGTGTTCAACTATTTTAGTATAATAATAAAAGAAAGCAGCGCTTCAGTATCAAACATTTTGGAAAGCCCAAGTGCTGCAAGGCAAGCCCGTAAATGAGTTGCTATTTTTACTTCTTCGATTGAAATCCCATCTGCTGCAATTTTGCTACTTTTTTTTTAAAAAAAACATTTAAAAACAAGCATAAGAAACCCCAATAGTAGGAAAGTAGCAGATAACATTAGTTCACCCAGATCCCCTCTCCCCCCTTCTCTCATCCTCCTCCTCTCTACGGCCACCACCACCTTTCTTCCCTTGCGTCGCCATTATCCTCTCCACCTCCTTCCTCTACTTCACCTCATCATATGCCGCCACCGCCACCGCCACCATCACCGCTACCGCCACCATTGCATCCTTTTCTTCTCTTCCCCTTCTACCCTCTGGTTCACTTCTAGCTACACCTCTCCCTGCCCACCACTAGGACCAGCTCACCATTCCCCTCCCGCTCATCCTACTCAGAGAGACAACCAGAGGGTCTGTGCCACCACCTCTCTCTTCTCCCCCTCCTATCCCAAACGTATTGAACTATTTCTTGCAAATTGGAAATTGTTAATATCTGAATTTTGATGCATGAATTTTCTTTGGATTTGTGGGGTTTGTGTTGGATATTTTTGGAATTTTCTATGATGCATTTGGTTGAATGATGTTTTGTCTAGGTCAATCGGTTCTTACTGGTTCACCGGGTTTGACCGATTTTGACCAGATTTTTGTTATTTTCAGGTATTATATTCACTTAGACCGGAGTCCTGTCTTGTTTTCGGTTTAACCGATCAAACCGGTTGATCCTATCCTGCTCTAGTTTCAAAACACTGATTAAAATTTCACAGCCTACCAAAAGAGACTAAGTTTTTGTAAAGTAGTATGAAATGCTAAATTAAAGAAGTATTTCAACAAACTAAATAGTCTATCAAATGTAAGAGTTACTAACATAGATAGTGTTAGACCCTTTGGTAGGATTTCACGCATCGGCAAGGCTGCACGTCTAGATTATTGTGCAGGCTTGGCCCCAAACAGCCTACACGTCGGCTAGGCAGACTGCCAATCGCAAGGCAGTGTACAAGATTGACAAACGGAGGTGGGCCGATTTGAGCCATTGGTGTGCTAAGTGTTCCAAAACTAT
The DNA here is from genome assembly GCA_025175665.1 of Cinchona pubescens. Taxonomy (NCBI): domain Eukaryota; kingdom Viridiplantae; phylum Streptophyta; class Magnoliopsida; order Gentianales; family Rubiaceae; genus Cinchona; species Cinchona pubescens. The sequence continues at coordinate 893,961 of JANKKI010000256.1, read as the reverse complement.
GCCTTGGTGTTTTGGAAGTCCTTAGGGAAGTTTTGGCATCAAGGGGACCATCTTTGATGGGGTCTTGGGTTGCCCGAATGGCTCTACTGGTTTTCAATAAATTGGTGTCAACTGTTGTCACTTGGGATTTTTTTTCCAAGCCTTATATAGAGAAGGTATGCTCACTCCACTTCCTGGGTGGCCGGTGGGCTAGGCCACCAGGCGGGCAGGGCAACCCGTGGGCATTGCTGGGAACCTTCCCCCATGTCCTATGAGTGATAGGCATGGTCGTGTGGCTTCAGGACGGACGTTGGTAAACGTTGGCATGGTGCAGCTCACGGGTGCGAACGAGCTGGGGAAACGTTGGCAAACGGGCAGTGGCACGAACGAACCCTTGCACACTGTTGCACATGAGTTGGGCATAGCATGTGGCACATTCTTGGGCATTGCTGGGAGCCCAAGTGAAGCCTTGTGGGTGGCAAGGCTAGTCAGCAAGAGTGTTGGCTGAGGAACGTAGGCAACCGGGTTGCCTACGTGTTGGACAGTTGCGGGAAACGGTTAGGCAGCGCGCACGTCGGGCAAGTGCACTAGCACGGGAGCTGGCAATAAGTGGAAGTTGGACTTCATGTGGCTGGGTGGGACTACTTGGCCGAGCTGGTTGGCTGCATGTGCTAGGAAATGGCTGGAAATGCTGTCAGCACGTGGAGTAGTGCTTAGTGGGCGGTTGTGGCAGTTACCACCTTCTGAGGCATGATCAGGCCATGTGTGCTACCAGTTGGTCAGGCAGCCTAGTTGTCTAGCAAAGCTAGGCGGTTGGGCTTGTCAACCGCATTTTCCCTATAAATACTTGGTAGTCAGAGACTTGGCATAGGGGAATCCGTGGAGGATTTAGGCCAAGAGTGTTCTGCACACCCCAATTGTTTGTAAAAAGTCCCGTTGTAAGCTTTTGACGGAATAAAAGTGTTGCAAGGGTTGGCTTGGGGCCGTAATCTACTTGTGTGCTGTTTACTTTCGTTTGGTTGTGTTTTGCTCTTGTGTGTTGCCTAAACTTCGTGCTTGTGTGTTAGTGAGTGGTTGTGTGTGCAACGGTTGCCAAAAACAAGTAAAAACTAAACACGAGCGTGGGACGGGTTGGCTGACCAAAATTTGCTAGGCGAAATTTTGGTGGAATCACAGGCTTCTTTTTCCGCCTTGGCACGTCGGGTTCGTGTCAAGTAGAAGTTTTGTGACAGATAGTATAGTGGTAGTATGTTTATATAACGAATTAGTACTCTCTATATGTTAGCATGGTACTATCATTTAAATAATATATGTGCTACTATATTATAAAACTTGGTCTTTAAGGCATAATCTAATTTGTGCAACTAATGAAAAATAAAATAATATGTAAATACTAATATTTTTTTATATAATAGCTCTATCGCATTTTGATAATAGAAATATAGATAATTTTATGAATAAAAATAAGGAGTAATTATTTAACATTGATCTATAATTATGCGTAATTTCTCATAGAATTTAATAGTTTTAAACCAAAAACCACCAGACCAAATTATGAGCCTCCTTTATTAGTAGTTCAAAATTATTTTGAATGTTATTATCATTAATTATATATGACGGAAAAAAAATTTACTTCAAAAGATGAGTTTTGCTAGTAAATTAACTTGTTAAATTTCACCACTTAATGAAAAGGTTTAAGTTAATTGTATAGTTTGTACTCTATACTATATAGTATAGGAAATAGGTGTTTAGTGAGAAGCTACTAGATGATGACAATTGGCAAGGTAAAAATACAATAAATCTACATAGTGAATAAAGGTGGTAAAAGTTGAATTATTTAATTAATCATACAAATTTAGATTACTCACATAAATCTTATCTTAGCTTACTTTTGTTTATTCAAAATGGTTACTTCATACATTCATATACCTCTTATAATTATTAATATTAAATGACAAGTTAAAATGATGTTATTTAGAATAAGCTAAGAAAAATATATATTTCTTAATTGAAAAATCTTTAGACTTATAATATGTAAAAGGCTATCCCAAATAACTTTTATTAATTAGGAATAGATTTAACCTAATTATGTTTAAGTATATCATCTTTAAAATCTGATTACATTTAGAAAGGAATATTTTTATCAAAAAATTAATAATATTCTATATAGCAAAAAAAAGATAACAAAATTTTAAAATCATTTATTCTTTTTATACTTTCAACGTCATTTTTGAGTTACCATGTAATTACATTACATTTAAAAGTACCTTTAATAGTACATCTTCTCCATTTACAAGTATGTTTTTGATTGCAATAAGTGTTTTCATTTTATAACCTAGAAATAACTCAAACTTTCTTTTTACTATGTGAACTTCACAAATTATATTGAGAAACTACATAATTTAAAAAAATATATATTATTCTTATGAATAATATAATCGTATAAGTAGCACGGGTTGATACGACTGGAGTCTATACCTATGTTACAGAGAAATGCTATATTTTGTGAGAAGTTATGAAAACATATTTCAGGCAACATCATTTTTAGTTTTTCTTTTCTATCAATCACTAACAACTAAGGATTTTGATATCTTAATTTTTTTGACTATTTATTTATTATGTTCATTCATTTCCAAATCATTAAAATCTTACACATGTCTAATTTTCAAAATATAATTAACCTTTAAAATTAATTTTAATAATTATTTATAAGAAAGAAGCATAAAGATTTAAATTAAATCTATTAATCATGTGCTTACCTTTTAGTTGTAAAAAAATTTTATATTGTTACTTAGTTTTATTTGGTTTAATTTCTTAAAGTTTTGGCCATCATTATTATTTCACTCAAATCATTTTATTATGAAAATTACATACACATACATAATTTTACAATAAAATGGTACATATGTATATAATATATATATTTTTTAAAGCTATCTTCCATAACACATTTTTTCAAACTATTACATTAAAAAATTAAAAATTTAATATTCATCTTCCTTTACATATTAAAAAATTACTATAATAAATTACATAACTAACTCGATAATTTTGAATAGCAAAAGCTTTAATTTACCTTCATATTATCACGTAATCTTTAAATAGGAAAATTGATCGATACACATTAGTTAAGGTCTCTTAAGTAGCTTTGACTATGAAAAACTACCAATTAATTAGAAATTGTGACAAATACTTCTTAATTAATTGTTAATTTTTTTGACAATTTATATCAACCAAATCAAATTAATTCATACTAGCAAAAATCATACTTCTAAATAATAGTGTTTTTTTTTTTACTATTTATAACTAAAAAATTATGTTCATTCACATTGAACAAAATGAGTTTTCTCCAATATATATATATATATATATATATTTGCATGGAACATGGTATAGATATAAGTTCTCAAAACAATTATATATCTAAGTCATAGTAATATCTTAGCAAGTTACTATAGTATAAATGTCTAATTAAATTTTCAACTAATAATTAAGTTAGATAGTTGCTCTTCAATAATTTTTATATGAGATAAATATAAACATTTAAAATGCACATTTAACAATTATATTTTTAATTATTTACTTATTTTTATTTTTCTTATTAGTAAAATGTATAGATATTATTACCTACTTTTGTTAGCCTTTATATTATTTAATTACTGAAGGTTTTATGCAACCATCATTATTTTACTATTATCGTAAAAAATCAATATAGATATATGTCCTCCATGCATAGTACGGGGTATTTAGTTAGTATTGTTAAACTGTAAAAGAAGCACTATGTGAAATAAAAATAATATCATCAAATATCATAAAAAGTAATACTAATCATTATTTGAATTAATAGATAAAGTGATACAAAATATTATTAATCATAGAATTTTGTACGAAAATTAGAAAAAACATAATAATTTTCATACTTAGCTTATATAGAACTACACAAATTTAAAAAAATTGTTTCATCAATACAAAATCTTACATATGAAATTTTAAGAAAAATAAAAATTTTCATATTTCTATGATGAATATAAAAAAAATGGTAACAAAAGTGAAACATTAATAGATAAGGTAAAGGAAGTAGTAGTAAAAGTTCAGTAGGAAATGTATAAATGATGAGGATGATAAAAAGAAACCCAATTATTAGCATTTAACAAGCTCCCTGTTTACAAGGAAAAGTTTGTGTGAAACCTACCAAAATAAGTTAATTCACCCAATGTAATCCAAGAATCCTCCTATGTATCTAACTATTAATATTGAACCAAGGGTTGTGACACCCAAGCAAGATCACCAACCTTTGTGAACTTAGTCAGATGTTTGCCTACTTCTCGCCAGGACTAAGTAAATAAATAATGTTAACAACATAAAATTGAAAATCTAAACTTTGATTGCATACGTATCTCAAACCAATTTTAGAACATGGTATGGCAAGGTTTATTTTGATCATTGACCAACTACTTTAGACAGCCTAGTAGTTGTTCAATAACTAATGAAAGACTCCCATTTGGGCAAAACTAACCCCTTATTTATAATAAAGCGGGCCACCCAATTCAAATGGATTCCTCCCAGTGATTATTGAGTAACTACTAGGATGCACTAGTTGCTCAATAACCACTATAAATCTTCTCACATGGTACAAGTCATTTAGGCCTCCAAAACATAAACAAAAAAAGAAAATAAATAAATAAATATATATATATATATAGCTATAACACTCGTACAATTTCACTCCCAACTTATAACTAGAAGCCAGAAAATTACAACTAATAAGCTATTATTTGTAATCAGCACAAACAACTACGGACAACTGAGGGAAAACTTCTAGTTGCTAGGTGACCTTTTCACAAAATCCTCGGATATGTAAGGAAAAGCAAATTTCAAAAAGAATGATGAGCTTATTTAGTATGAGGCCATAAAAAAATAAATTTTATGTTAATCATGAACAAAACATATAATCCAACCATGGCCGAGAAGCTACACATAATATTAAAGTACACACATATGAAGCAAAATAAAATTTAAATAGTGGTGGATGCAGTCGGTTTCAAATGAAAGCCAAATGAGAGCCTATCTCTTTGTCTGCCAAGCTAAGAAAACAACTCCATTATTCAGCTTTCACCCCTTCATTCAAGTAAATCTTTCCAAACAATTAATTTTCAGCCATAACAAGATTTGTAAACTCGAAAGTACCGATATAAAATCATACACTCAAACACCGACGATCATTCCTTTCAAGGTACTTGGGTTGCATAGCCATGGTAGGTAGACCATTTTGACGAATTCTGTTACTAGCTTGGCATGTCTAATGTACACATGCCAAGGGCCTAGTTCTCCCTGGTACAATAAAGTATACAACCAGGCATACAACAAGCACACGTAATTTTAATATATAAATGAATCATAGTCAAGGAGATTAAAATAACTAATCACATTGTGAGCTTAATTTAATCACTTGAATAGCACATAAAATGTTGCACTAAAAGTTCAATCCATGACATGAAATTCATCATAGGCAAATATTCATTAAAATATAAACTAGGAATACTCATAGCTCGAGATAATAGTCTTCTGAAAAATATCTTTGTTTCCTTTAACCTTTTTATGTTGACTTGCTCTTTCTTCCTCCTCTCAGCTCCCCCTATCTCCTCTTTCCTTTTCTTTCTTGCTCCTTCTCCCTCTCATCTTCCTCCTATTTCTTTCTTTTCTTTTCTTTTTCTTGCTCCCTTCCTCTCAGTTTCTCTCTTATTTTTTCCTTGTTGATTGTCAACTTTAGCTTCCAACTAACTAAAGATGTATAAGTGTAAGAAGTAGGCTGCAAATAGTCTATTAGTTTATCAGGAGGCAAGGTGTACAATTATGAAGATGACACCTCAACCTAGTTATAATCCTTGTCATCTTTATATTTTTATTTTAATTTATTTTATTTTACTTATTAACATATTTTTACTAATCTAAAATTATTATAGTTTGGTCCCCAAGGATGTTCTTAAAATTATTTAACATACCCTAATATTTGGTTAGTAGTTACATACACAACTTATAAGCATGAAATTCAAACAATGACACATAGAAAAGGTAATATCCAATAAAATCAAATTATTTTTATGCACATCCTCGCAATTCTCCCTCCTTAAAAGAATTTTACCCTCCAAATTCTTACCTTAAGCTGTAAAATGTTCGAGGTACTTCTTTCGAATCTCATTCTCTGGTTCGCAAATTGCCTAAGAGACTCCATGGTATCTCCATAATACCTTAACCGGGAGATCTCTTTGGTCCTCAATAACTTTACTTTATGATACATTATTTGTATTGGTTTCTCTTAAGCAAAAGATAATTCTATATTTCCAATTCTTCATGATGTAAGACATGTTGGGGATCTGGATGATATTTCTTTAGAAGTGAGCTGTCAAAAATATTATGCAACCTTGACATGTTAGGTGGTAAATCTAACAGATATGCAACTTTTTCAATTTCTTGCAATATAATGTAGTTTGAATGGTCCTACATACCTAGGATTCAATATCCTGCTTTTCTTACGCTTAGTTATGCTCTTCTAAGGTGAGACTTTAAGAAATACCTAATCCCCAAATTCAAACTCTAAGTCTTTTCTCCTATTGTCTACATAGCTTTTCTGCCAACTTTGAGCTACACGCATACCTTGCTGGATAAGTTTAACTTTTTATAAGCTTCCTCAATCCATGGTACGTTAGATGCATCAACGATCTTTCTTTCACCAACTTCATTCCAATATATTGGTGAGCGATATTTTCTACCATATAGAACTTATAAGGTGCCATTCCAATGGTAGAGTGATAACTATTGTTATAAGCAAACTCTACCCCAGTTGCCTCTAAAGTTCAGGGTACAAGCACTAAGAATATCTTCGAGTGTTTGATTGGTTCTCTTGGATTGACCATCCGTTTGTAGATGTGCTGCAGTACTAAGGTTGAATTTGGTACCTAATGCTTGTAGCATTTGGCTCCAAAATCGAGTACTGTCTTATAATCTCTATCAGAAACAATGCTTACTAGTACCCCATGTAGCCTTATAATCTAATCAAGATATAATCGTGCTAACTTCTCAAGAGGATATTTCACATTTACTAGTAAGAAATGCATGGATTTAGTAAGCCTATCCACCATAACCTAAAATTGCATCATGTCACTATTGAGTTCTTGGCAACCGAACCACAAAGTCCACAGTAATATGCTCCAGCTGCCACTTAGGTATTCTATAGGTTGAAGTAACCCTGATAGTCTTTGATGCTCCAATTTAACTTGTTGATAATTTAAACAAGTTGAAACAAAGTGCCCAATATCTTTCTTCAAATTATCCCAACAATAGATTCACTTCACATCATGATACATTTTATTACTACCTAGGTGGATAGTGTACTTAGATCAGTGTGCTTCTTCAAGGATTTTCTTGCGTACTTCAACATCTTGTGGCACATAGATTCTATTATGAAATATTAATACTCCTTTTGGTCCAACACCATAATTTGGTTAGTTAGTTCCCCTTTTACGCACTTTCTCTATGTCATTGTAACATAGGATCCTTTTCTTTAGCATCCTTAATTCGTAACAATAGAGTAAGCTAGGGACTAATGTTTCCAAAAGTTACTCACCTTGACGTTTGTCTTGGATTGCACTCACAAATATCTTTCAGTAATTTCCATTGCTTTGCCATTAGCCTAGATACCAGTGCTATCGTACTTAAAGCATCTACAACAATGGTCGCCTTTCCTAGATGATAATGAATACCACAATCGTAGTCTTGCCGAAATTTCATATATCGACGTTGTCGTAAATTTAATTCCTTTTGAGAGAACAAGTACTTGAGACTCTTATGATCTACACTTCAAAGGTCACACCGTGCCACTTCTTTAGAGCAAACACCATGGTAGCTAGTTCTAAGTCGTGATTTGGGTAATTTTCTCATAAAATTTTAATTTTTGGGAGGCATACGTAATCATTTCTTTGTCTTGCATTAACACAAAACCCAAAACTTCTTCAGATCTTCTTAGAAGTATCTGTGTACACTACAAAGTTACCTTTCTGATTGGGCAACCCCAAATTAGGGCAGTAGTCAAATGTTTCTTTAGCTCTTGAAAACTAGCTTCACGTTTATTATATCAAATAAACTTGAATGTTTCCAGTTTAATTTGGTTAAGGGACTAGCAACTTTCGAAAAATCTTTCACAAACCTATCATAATATCCAGCTAGTCCCAAGAAACTTTGCACCTCAATAACATTCTCCAGTCATTTCCAAGTAACTATTGCTTCCATCTACGACGAGTCTATAGCAATGTCTTCTTCAGAGATTAAATGACCCAAGAATGATACCTTATCCAACCAAAATTGGCACTTTCTAAATTTAGCATATAGTTTGTGCTCCTTCAGGGTTTGTAACACCATCCTAAAATGTTCTTCTTGCTCCTCTTGTGATTTAGAATACACTAGAATGTCATCTATGAATATCACCACAAAGTGGTCTAAATAAGGTCAAAAAATTCAGTGCATTAAGTCTAACATACCAGGGGGAGAGGCCGAAAGGTCTCAAACCCATAAAAATTCTACAAGTTAAATTCAAAGGACATACTCAGATGTGTATAACAGGACTCCAGGCACCATGAGGTATGTTGGCAAATTTTTGGATGAATTTTCCTGTCTGATGGTACACAATCTAGATGTGTAAAAGAGACTGTGTCTTGTATAGTATTTGCTGAAACTTCATAGGCTAGGGCATCTTTATATAGTTGCTAAGGCAATTGTTGAAGCCTTTAAAGGGGAAAATGCCCGTATGATGAGTTCCAGAAAACGTCTATACTAGGGTTGTTTATATCTCCAGATGCTATAGATTGCAATGCATATGGGTTGGTATGAATGGTTGATGTTATGATGCCTGTTTTCTTGTCCTATTCCTCGAGTCGGTCTAAGAGTCGAGGATCCCATCCTCCTCCCTTCTCGTGGTATTCGGTGCCCCTAAAAATGGTATCGAGCCATGCCTCTCCCCCTGGTATGGACTTAATGCACTGAATTTTTTGACCTTATTTAGACCCATCTAATTATCATTAAAGATGCTGTGTACACTTTTCCTACATCTAGATGTGTAGACAAGCATTAAAGAAAGTATTAAGAACAAAAACTATATAAATGACAGACATAGATAGAATAAGTAATTCCAAAGGCTATTCTATCTAGGAACTAATATACCTATGACACAGACTGAAGTACATAATGAAAGACTTACACAAGGATTTTTATCATAATATAAAATTCCTTGTGTAAGTCCTGTCTCTTATACACATCTAGATTTTATATTATTAAAAATCAGAAATATGGATATATTTATGAGATTCATTTACAGACTTTCCAGAGTTATTTATGATGTTACCAAATCAGACAAATTATGCCTGACAGCTAAGTCTATGAAATAAGACAAAGCTCTAGACTTAAGTATCCAACATCTAAAGAAATACTTAGAATTATTAATCCCTTAGACCAAGAAGCCAATATCTGTCTCTTATACACATCTAGAAATGGAGTAAACCACTTAGAGAATTTTTATTATCAGTCACATCAGAAGTAGTAGACAAAAATTATAATATAGAATTTTTTACAACAACAAAAGATTTTATAATATTTACATCAGTACCCGAAGATAATAGTAATTACACTGGTTATAATGCCTTAGATTATTTTGATTTAGATGAATATCCTGATACAGATTAAATGTCTCTTAGAGAAGAAATGAATTACACACAAGTAAGTTGGAAGTATTGTTTAGTAGATACTAATATGAGTACACAAAAATCAGTAGAACAAACTATTACACATCTAGAAGAATGCCTAACAGACATACAAAGATATCTAAGAATAACTTGAAGCCCTGTCTCTTATACACATCTAGATGTGTATAAGAGACAGGTATTGCTATTAATAATGCTATTATAGTATTATGTTGTCTTACTATTTGATTATCTGCTGGTGTGCCTGGTTCAAATGTTGAAAATGTACCTACAACTGTCTCTTATACACATCTAGATGTGTATAAGAGACAGGCTAATTCATCAGAAGCAATAAATAAAATAGACTTAGGAACAAAAGAAAAGAAAAAGGTAAGACAACAACTGCTTGGACATTTTTACAATCTAAACAATAAATGCCTATATTAGGAACAGAAACTCGGAAGATAGAGAAAGAAGCGAGACAATAGCCGAAACTAGAAGAAATAGAGAAGAAAATAATACAAGTAAGTACAATAGTAAATAGAATTCAAAGATTCATAAGGCCAAATAGAAATCAAATCAAGAATTAATAAATTTAGGAGTAAATGTTAGGAGTCTAGAGGAATAGAATTTGTATCACTCTTCAATAGCTTTTGCTTATACATAATTAGATTAGTTTTTGACAGTCATTCATGGCTTTTATCTAAGTCTTTCTCTTTTAATATTTTAGTTGTGTATCAGATTTTGGGTCTACAATTATACACATTCATTTAAATTTAGTAACCCCATCACACAGACAAAGGTTATTAGAAGGAAATTTTAGATTAACCCATTTAGGATTAATTGTAATAGGAATAAAAGCTTTACATAGGACAAATTTAGGAGGAAAAGTTTTATTATTAATTATGGATACTAGAATAAATGATGCACATAAAGCTATTATAAATAGGAATCATGAGGATAGTATAGGAAGAAAATCTATAAGATTTACTGATTATATAGAAGCCAGCACAAGTAATAATAATGAAGAAGATGAATAAAGAAATATTAGAAATTTTAAAAATCTTAGAAAAAGACATAGATTTTTATTTAGAAACACAAGATGATATAATTTGGAAAAAATTAGGAAATATTTTAAAAATAAAAAATAAAGAAAATAGAAAAATTAATTGTACAGGATGTAAAGAAGAATTTGATAATATTAATATAATATTTAAACATGTTATTAATTGTTATAAAAGAAATGATAATTTAATGACAAAACAAAAAAAATTTTAAATATTCTTTAACCAATACCTTCAAATTTTTTGTAAATATTATATATACTACGGAAATATACCTAGAAGAAGAATAGACCCAACGAAATAGGAAATATTTATACACCACCTTTACGATAATTCCATATAAATTCTAAATTTTTTTCTCTTGTTTCTATTATACTAGGTTCATATTCTGTTTTGTTCTGTCTCTTATACACATCTAGATGTGTATAAGAGACAGATGTATACTAGTACAAATTGGGAATTTCTACGAAAATATATGTCCATTCTCTTATACACATCTAGATGTGCACTAAGTGAGGCATAGTAGATACTGTCTCTTATACACATCTAGATGTGTATAAGAGACTGTCTCTTATACACATTAGAGATTTTATTAGAAATTCGTAAAAGGTTTATTACTTCTAATATCTGTCTCTTATACACATCTAAAGACAGGTATAAGCAGACTATTCCAATTCCATGTTTAAAAATAAATTTATTAGTAAGTCCTAATGTTTTAATTGTACTTCTATTAACATTTTGTAATCTAAGTTGTTTTGTAGCCAAATTTATACTCCTCAATATTATGATAAACAAGAAAAACTAGATATGTATAAGAAATATTTAAAACAAACACAAAAAAGAAAAAATTATTACACTTAAAAGATCACAAGCTAGAAAACCTTATTTAAATAAGGACAGACATGTTATAGAAAATATGACCCTAATAGGACATATAAGAAAAAGCTTTATTGTTATACAATGTAGCAGTCCAGATCATTTAAGTGCAGCCTGTCCTAAAAGAATTAATATGGCAAATAAAAAGGCTATATTAGTAAATAATACAGATCAAGATTATCTAGATGTAGATGAAACTCTTAGCGACACAGAAACTATTTATTCTATTGTAAGTTTTGAAGAATTATTAGAAGAACAAAATTTAGAAGAGAAAAATGAAGTAATAGACCAATTTTTAGAACCAAAAGAACCAGATTTAGAAGAATTTATACATGAATTGAAAGGAATAAATTTTATGTTTAAAGCAAAAACTAAAATACCAGAAATAGATTGTGACCATAATTGGCAAAAGAATAAAGGATTAGATTCAAAACCTTGTTTGGATAGCTAGACTAGAACTAAGAATGGTACATAAACTATGTCCATTCTTTTATACACATCTAGAAAAATAAAAGAAGATACAGAAGAAAATATAAATTTAGCCAATTTGGAACAAAAAATAAAATTTTGTTTCCAAGACAAAAAATTAAATTCTATAAAATTAGAAGTTACTTTTAAACATCATAATAAAATAATAGGAACCAGTGCAATTATAGATACAGGATGCACAACTATAATTGTAGACCCAAAATTGATAGATACAACTAAAATATTAAAATTCAAAGACCCTATAAAAGCCACACAAATGGATGGAAGTATAAATGAATATAATTATTATGCAAAAAATTGTAATATAGCTTTTTTGAATAATTGCAATAATTATAGTCAATACTATTTCATGCCATATGTATTAGTTAAAGAAATTTTAGAAAAACATGGGGTAGGTGTAATTATAGGATTAAAATTCTTATTAGATTTAAATGGAGGAATAATTTTAACAAAAGAATGTATGTACAGATTTTTAAAAATGTAACTACAAGTCCTTGTAATCCAACATCACTCCCACCTATTCATCCAGATTTGATAAAACAAATAGAAAATAACAAAATAGACAAAAAATGTATAGAATGCCAAAAAGGAAAAGAAGGATGTTGTAATAACATAACTGTTTTAGAACAAGATTATTTAGAAGCCAATGAATTAAATGAATATTTAATAGATAGAATTAATCTAAAAAATTTATTACATTTAAAAACAAAAACAGAAATAGAATCACATATAGACACTTTACCATTTATAGGAGAAGACCCTATAAAATTATGGGATAAAAATAAAATTTATTGTGAAATAAAAGTTAAAAATCCAGATTATATAATAAAGACTGCAAAAATAGAAGCTAGTCCGCAAGATATAGAAGAATTTAAGATGCACATTAAAGAATTATTACATTTAAAAGTAATAAGACCATCAGAATCTCCACANATAATCCTAATGGACATGTAAAGGACTGTCTCTTATACACATCTAGATGTTATGATAAGAATGTATTGTATTTCCAAAATTAAAAGGATTTGTTCCTAAAGAAATTAATTCAGCTAATTCATTAGGATTTTTATCCTTCCATTCTTGCCACATAGCCTTGGCTGATTCCATGTAGGACACCTTAACACAGTTTTAGAATTTTTATCAACATGGCATAATAATAAGCAAAAGAAAGTAGAATTATTTAAAACACACATAAAATTCTTAGGAGTAGAAATAGGAAATGGTCAGATAAAATTACAAGATCATATAGCAAAAGAAAGTATTAGAAATGCCTGATAAATTAGAAAATTTAAAAGAATTACAAAAATTCTTAGGACTTATAAATTATGCTAGACCATTTCTTAAAGATATTGGTAGGCATTAAAAAAGTAGGCATAAGAGATGGCAAAAATTTTCATTAGTAGTAGCTGAATATAATATTAATTTTGAACATATAAAAGGAAAAGACAATAAATTAGCAGATGAATTGTCTAGAAAAATTTATAATAATTAATAATGTTTGTTAATTTTTATAGGCCTGGATCAGACCCAAGAGCCCAGCTTAGGGCCCCCAGACCAAGTTTTATTTCATCTTCATTTTCAAGACCTGCTGAATCCAGTCAGCAAACCCATCAGACATTTATAAGTTTAGATAATCCATTTCATTTTTAGCATATTAAAACAGACTCCTAGTGGCACAGAAAAAAGATATGATTTTAATGGACATAGTTTATGTGCCATGCTACCTCATAATTGTTTTCGAATATTAGACACTTATAGGAGTATAAATGAGCAACAAAAAGTAATTTTAGATAATTTATGGATTTCATATCAGAGAAAAAATAGTGGACATTTTACTAATTCTTTAAATGCTTTATCTGCTTATTTATTTTAATGGACTAAATGATCTTTCTAAGTTTGAGTGTTATGCAGTTTTATTGGCCATATTAATTCTTTTGTTAATAGTTGGTGATTTACTAAAATCACAGCACCAACAGGGACTAGATACAGGCTAACATCTAGTCCCTTACAAACGGATAAGGGTAAAGACAAAATCAATAATCCGTTAATGGCTAGAAGTTTGCCAAAAACTTCTGAAAAAGAGGAGTCCTCTTCCTCAGAAACAAAAAGAGGAATAAAATTAAGAAAAAATAAAAAGAAAAAGAAAGAAGACATTACGAAGACAATTCTAGAGCAACTTCTTGGAGAATTCAAAAATTTACCTAAAATTCCACTTAGTGGAATAATGACTCAAACAAAGACTCAAGAACTAGAAGACAAAGACAAAGACTTGAAGACTGAGACAAATTCCACTCAAGACTCTACTCAAGAAAAACAAAATCCATGTGATCTGGAAGACCAGGTGTCATCCACTGATGGAGTAGACAGCATCGGATACCAAAATGTGGAGACCACACTTTAGAAAAATTTAAAAATTATGTAGACAGCTAGTAACAATTATTGTACTCCTCCAATTTTTAATCAGCTTTTAGAAAAGCAAAAATAATGAAAGGAATCTTTTACTTTATTAGATTAGTTAACATCCGGTTTTGAAATCCGGAAATAATGTAAGGAATCTTTTACTTTATCTTATTAGATTAGTTAACATCCGGTTTTGAAATCCGGAATTCATTTTATAAATAGGACCATTTCCTCACTTGTATAGATATCGAGGAAATTATCAAGGCTCTCAACTAGCTCCTTTTGTAAACAATCTTTTGATATCAATCAAACTTTTCCATTTTCTAAAAATCTTCAAGACTTCTCTTTCAAAGCTTTCTTTCTCAGTTTTTCTTTGCAAGTTTTCTTTTTACTTTAAGAAGAAAAAGACCAGGGGGAGAGGCCGAAAGGTCTCAAACCCATAAAAATTCTACAAGTTAAATTCAAAGGACATACTCACAATTCTTATAGAATATACCCTAAAAATAAACCTTGTATAGAATTTCTGAAACAAAAGGCTAGGGCCTCTAAAGTACCCGCTAAGGCAATTGTTGAAGCCGTTAAAGGGGAAAATGCCCGTATGATGAGTTCCAGAAAACGTCTATACTAGGGTTGTTTATATCTCCAGATACTATAGATTGCAATGCATATGGGTTGGTATGAATGGTTGATGTTATGATGCCTGTTTTCTTGTCCTTTTCCCGAGTCGGTCTAAGAGTCGAGGATCCCATCCTCCTCCCTTCTCGTGGTATTCCGGTGCCCGGTTAAACCAAATGGCATGACCATAAACTCATAGTGTCTTTATCGAGTACAAAAAGTTGTCTTGGCCACGTCTTTCTTCCTAATGGGTAATTGGTAATAACCTTATCTCAAGTCAAATTTAGAGAACACTTTAGCCCCTTGTAATTGGTTAAACAATTCATCAATGAGGGATATGGGATACTTGTTCTTTATGGTATTGTTATTTAACCCTTGATAGTCTAATAACATATATAATCTTAAGGTTCCATCATTCTTCTTCACAAACAAGACTAGTGCATTGATAAGCTCATAAATATCATATATTTTATGTATTGTTTACCTCGTTTTTAGTGATTTATAAGCAAGAATTGAGTAAGTATGTGCTAAATGGGTTATTTTGAGTTTTGTAGGATTTGAGTGAAGGAAGAGTTAAAATTGATCACAAAATTAGAGGAAAATTGTAAAATTGGAATTTACGTGCACCGGCGAGGAACGATGCGGATGTAATTTGGAAAAAATGGCATAACTTTCTTTTCCAATCTCTGATTGAAGTGATTTTGGATTCATTATAAATTCAATACAAAGATATACAACTTTCATGTTTTGAGTTTTCTGCTATTCAAATAGCATCAGGATCAAAATCGCGAAAGAAATAGAGGTTTCCTTACTGGAAGTCACGCCAATTTGCAGGGCCCAAGCGTGATGTTCAGTAGCTCAAATCTTCACTTCTAGAAGTCATGCCTAGGCTTGTTACATTTATGTAGTGTCCAAGCGCACATTGTCCGGCAGGTTTCATGAGCTTGCTTATTTTGCAATAAACGTCCTCCCATGGGCCGTTTATGGGAGAGTTCGTGTACTTATTATTCCAGAGCCCCAAAATCCTAATTTTACCTATAAATACACCAAAAGAAGGGGAGAAAATAGTAATCCATCATTGGCCATTGTTAGTTTTTAGTTTTCAATAGTTAGAACAATAATTTAGATGTAGGGTAGATTTTCTCAAGTGTTCAACCTAGATTTTGTTCTCTTGTCAAGAATTCAAGTTCAACAATCATCAACATTGGTTTTCACTGCAATTACTGAGTTTGATTTATGTTTATGCAATTCAATTTTTGTTTTCATGCTGTGCTTGTTCATTAATTAACGTTCTTATCTTATTGCATTTAACTTCTTAATTGATTCCCTAGTCAAGTAGTTAGGATTTTATTTTGTCGTTTTTAATCACTTTTGTCGAAGTAGATTAATTTAAATTCAGCATCACGTTGTTTTTGATTAAATTCTTGCAACTAGAGTAGAGTGATTTAGGTTTTTAGTCAATTATATTTAATTTCTTTTTGTATGAATAGTATTTTACATTCTTGTCTTTATTTGAATTTCTCGTGATTAAATTTAGTCAAAAACTCTTGATTATTTCCTCTAACTAGTAAATAGGCTTGTGAACCTAATACTTGTTCCAATAGTCCTCTTAAGAACGATCCTTACTTATCCGATATACAAACTCACCTCATATACTTGCGAGTCTGTGGAAGTTGATTAAGATAATTAAGCTTTTTTGCCTAATGAACATTTCACCAAACAAGTTTTGGCGCCGTATTTTTGTTTGGTAACAATAATAGTCATTGTGATTCTTACTAGATTAGACTTTTTATTTCTTTTGTTTTTTATTACAATTATTTCTTGTTCTCTTGATTTTGTTTGGATTATTTCTTTGATATTTGATCTTTGGTTTTCGTTTCTTGTAGTTTATAGTAGATACTCATTCTATTTAATCAACCATTTCATCCTATTGATTTGAAAATTGAATGGACGATAAGTAGAAACTGCAGACGACAAGACTCAAACCAATGTGACAATCTAATGGAGAATCCTAACCTTCTTGTTAATGAACAAGAGAAGGTTATAGGCAACAATGGCAACCAGGTTAATGCTAATACTAATCCCCGATATCTTAGAGTTTATGCTACACCTAATTTCGAGGGGCGAGTTCTAGCATTGCTCGACTGTGCGTGCAAGTGAACAACTTTGAAATCAATCCTGTACTCGTACAAATGCTCCAAACACATGCTATGTTTGGAGAAGAACACAATGAAGATCCCTATGAGCACTTAATCAGGTTTGAGGAGGTCATTGATACATTCTGGTACAATGGAGTCTACCCCGATTGTATCCAGATGAGAGCATTCCCTTTTTCTTTATGTGATAGAACAAGGTCATAGTTGTAGTCATATAGACAAGGTACTTTCACAACATGGGACCAACTCGCTCAAACGAGTTTCTAACCAAACACTTTCTACCGGCTAGGATCGCTAAACTCCAAAACGAGATCACATCATGCAACACTAGAGAGAGCTTAGGTAAAGTGTGGAACTGCTTCAAGGAGCTATTGAGGAAGTGTATGCACCATGCTATATCTCTATGGCCGCAAGCCCAGACCTTCTATAATGGACTATTTTCGAAGATGAGATTGATAGTTTATGCTAGTGCGGGAGGTTTTTTCCCCTACAAGACTCTGGAGAAAGTGCAAGAGTTGTTGAAAAAAATGGCATCCACTCATTATTATCATGGAGCATTAACTCCCGTAGTTGGAAAACAACAACAAGTGAATCAAGAAAATGTCCAATAAGGAGGCATGCCTACTTATAATACTTTCTTATCTTAGCAGAACATGATGATGAGTGCCATTACAAACTTAACCAAGGCTGTAAAGAACATGGGAAGGAGTTCAGTGAACTCAATTGGGTCAACATTTCAAGGGATCTTGAGTTGTGATTTCTAACTGCATAGGAAATCACAAAAATGGCTGTTTGTGAGGCTTCGATGATGCAAGATGAGCAGGTTCAATACGTTTCTAATCAAAATTCTAGCCCACATAATCAACCCACATACTATGGCAATACAACAACCCTTCTTGGTGAAATCATCTAAACTTTTCTTGAGCTAACCTAAACAATTTCCAACATCCTTCATTTCAGCCCAACCAACCACAAAAAAATATTTCCAACCAAATCTCATTATGTAGACCATGCCAACCGTCTCATCAACTGGATTGATTAATGTGAATTAATAAAATCAGGATTTAATAAAGAAATTCAAATTATTATATAAAAGAAATTAAATTATTATATATACCACATTAAAATGAATATCATTATTATTAATCATCAGTAAAATTCATATTTGTATAAAAGGAGGAAGAGGGGAAATCTTTTATGGTATAAAATACACTCATTTCAGTTATTTCTGAAGAAAAAATAGAGGGTCTGTTGAATTTCAAGTATTCCATTTTACAAATAAGATACAGAGACTTACTTGCCATTTGGAATTGCACAAAAAAGCTATTTATCTCAGAGAGGTTTTATAAATAATTTTGGGAAAACGTCAACGACTGTTGGCTTATTTGGCAAAAAAAAAAAATAGAGTACATTATAAAGAATTAATTGGTCATTTAAGTATTCGAAAGACAAAAACTCATTAATTGGAAGAGTCATGTCATTTTTATTTTAAGTCCTTATTTTATTCGTTTAAATTTTGATGAACTTCTTTTCGCTTCAATTCATGGAAGAATTAATTGGTAAAAAACTTATGACTGTAACAGCTGCAAGAAAAGACCCCATGATAGTCAATATGGGTCCTCACTACCCATCAATGCACGGTGTTCTTCGACTCATTGTTACATTAGATGGTGAAGATGTTATAGAGATTGAACCAATATTGGGTTATTTACACAAAGGAATAGAGAAAATTGCAGAAAATTGAACAATTATACAATATTTTCCCTATGTAACACGTTGGGAAATTATTTAGCTACTATGCTCATAGAAGCAATAACCGTAAACGGCCCTGAACAACTAGGCAATATCAAGTACCTAAAAGAGCTAGCTATATCCTAGTCATTATGTTGGAGTTGAGTCGTATAGCTTTCTATTTGTTATGGCTTGGCCTTTTCATGGCAGATGTAGGTGCACAGACTCCTTTGTTCTATATATTTCGAGAAGGAGAATTTATATATGACCTATTCCAAGCTGCTACCAGCATGCAAATGACGCATAATTTTTTTTGTTTTGGAGAAGTAACTGTCGATCTACCTCATGGCTGGACAGATAAATGTTTAGATTTTTGTGAGTATTTTTTAAGAGGGGTCACTAAATATCAAAAGCTTATTACATGCAATCCTATTTTTTTAGAACGAGTTGAGGGCTTAGGCTTTATTGGCGGAAAAGAAGCACTAAATTGGGGTTTGTTTAGACCAAGGCTACAAGCTTCTAGAATACAATGGGATCTTCGTAAAGTTGATCATTATGAGAGTGTTACGAAAAATTTGATTAGGAGGTTTAATGGAAAAAAGAAGGGGATTTGTTAGTTTGTTATTTAGTACGAATCAACGAAATGACAGAATTCATAAAAATTATACAACAGGCTCTGGAAAGAATTCCAAGGAGACCTTAAGAGAATTTAGAAATTCGACGTTTTGATAAAGGAAAAGATCCCGAATGGAATGATTTTGAATATCGATTTATTAGTAAAAAACCTTCTCCGACCTTAGAACTGTTGAAACAAGAACTTTATGTGATAGCCCTTCCACTCGGCACTGTCGGATCACTGAGGCTGACTTTTGTCCCTGCTCGACGGGTGGGTCTTGCAGTCAAGCTCCCTTCTGCCTTTGCACTTGAGGGCCAATCTCTGTCCGGCCCGAGAAAACCTTTCCATGCCTCCGTTACCTTTTCGGTGGCCTATGCCCCATAGAAACTATCTACCTGAGACTGTCCCTTGGCCCATAGGTCTTGACACAAGGTTAGAATTCTAGCTCTTGAAGGACATCAGAGTGGTATCTCACTGATGGCTCAGGCCCCCCGGAAAGAGGCCTTCTTTGCCTTCCACCTAAACTGCTCAGGAAAGGCCCAAAGCCAATCCTAGGGAACAGTGAAGCTTCATGGGGTCTTTCTGTCCAGGTGCAGGTAGTCCGCATCTTCATAGACATGTCTATTTCACTGAGCCTCTCTCCGAGATAGTGCCCAGATTGTTACGCCTTTCATGCGGGTCAAAACTTACCCGACAAGGAATTTCGCTACCGTAGGACCGTTATAGTTACGGCAGCCATTCACAGGGGCTTTGGTCGCCGGCTCACAAGTCACCAACTTCTTTAACCTTCTGGCAATGGGCAGGCATCAGCCCCTATACATGGTCTTACGACTTTGCAGAGACCTGTGTTTTTGGTAAGCAGTTGCCTGAGCCTGGTTATTGCGACCCCCTTTGTGACAAGGCACTCCTTCTCCCGAAGTTACAGGGATATTTTGCTGAGTTCCTTAGAGAGAGTTCTCTCGTGCCCCTAGTCGTATTCTCTACCACCGACTTGTGTCGATTTTGGGTATAGGTACCTTTTTGTTTACATTCCATTGAGCTTTTCCTGGGAGTATGGCATGGGTTACTTTAGCACCGTAGCGCTAGGTACTTGAACATTGGCTCGAGGCATTTTCTTCACCCCTTTTTACCCTGAAAAAACAAGGGCACCTTACATTCTTGAATTGATAACCATCTTTCGGCAAACCTAGCCTCCTTTGTCCCTCTAGACTAATAAAGGATAGTACAAGATTATTCACCAATTATCCGTCGACTACACCTTTTGGCCTGATCTTAGGCCCTGACTCATCCTCCATGGACGAACCTTACGGAGGAGCCCTTAGGTTTTCGGGGCATTGGATTCTCACCAATGTTTGTGTTACTCAGGTCAACATTCTTGCTTACGCTTCATCTACCACTACTTGCATGGAGGCTTCTCTCTAAGACGGAACGCTCCCCTACTGATGTATTTTTACATCCCACAGGTTTAGTAGATCAACTACTTAGCCCCGTTCATCGTCGGTGCAAGAGAGCTTAATCAGTGAGCTATTACGCACTCTTACAAGGGTGGCAGCTTGTAGGCAAAGTTCCTGGCTGTCTCTATACCCCTACCCCCTTTATAACTAAGGATCATTTAAGGCTTAGCTGGTGATCCCGCCTGTTTCCCTATCGACGATGAAGCTTATCCTCCATCGTCTAACTAGTTGTCCTCTATTATTTTGAGGTCATATCTAGTATTCAGAGTTTGCCTCGATTTGGTACCACTCTCATGGCCTGCATCGAAATAGTGCTTTACCCGTAGATGTCCAGTCAACTACTACACCTCAATGCATTTCGGGGAGAACCAACTGGCTCTAGGTTCGAGTGGCATTTTACCCATAACCACAACTCATTTGCTGGTTTTTTAACATCAGTCGGTTCAGACCTCCACTCAGTTTCACCCAAGTTAATCCTAGTCATGGATAGATCACCTAGGTTCGGGTCCATAAGCAGTGACTATTGCCCTATGAGCAGACTCGCTTTTGCTACAGCTCCAGTGAGTTTCCTTAACCAAGCCACTACCTATGAGTCGCCGGCTCATTCTTCAACAAGCACACAGTCAAAGCCCTGGGCTTCTCCCACTGTTAGGGGGCTTACGGTTTCATGTTCTATTTCACTCTGTAATGGGGGTTCTTGTCACCATTCCCTCACGATACTACTTCGCTATCGGTCACCCAGGATTATTTAGCCTTGCAAGGTGGTCCTTGCTGATTCACACGGGATTCCATGTGTCGGGATTCCATGTGCCCCATACTACTCGGATCAAAGTATAAGCCAGTGATGCTTTCAACTACTGGACTTTTACCATCAAGGGTGCAACATTCGGGCTGCTTCATCTAGCAGCATGATGCTTGTATTGCTCTCCCACAACCCCGTTTTCATGGTTTAGGCTAATCCTATTTCGCTTGCCGCTACTACGGGAATCACTTTTGCTTTCTTTTTCTCTGGCAACTAAGATATTTCAATTTGCCTTGTTGTCTCTTGCCTGCCTATAGATTCAATAGCAGTTCGAAAGGTTGACCTATTCAGGAATCTTCAGATCTATGCTTGTTTCAACTCCCCACAGCATTTCATTGATTACTACGCCCTTCCTTGTCTCTAGGTGCCTAGGTATCCACCGTAAGCCTTCTCTCGTTTGAACCTTGCCCTGGGAGAGTTGCCAACCCCAACTACTATCCATGTATGATCCATACTAGATCTGACCAACTGCCCATCCTACCTCTTCTACGCGAGTTAGGGCTATAGTTACGAGTGCTAAAGAGAGTCTAACAAGAGGAATAGAGGTGATTGACACAGGAGCTCTTCTAAGCGTTTCGGTAGGTGGAACAACTTTGGGACAAATTTCAATGTGCTTGGAGAGCCTATTGATAATTTAGTTCCTGGAGACACTCGTACAACATTGCCTATTCATAGATCTACACCCGCCTTTATACAGTTAGATATGAAATTATCTATTTTTGAAACGGGAAATAAAGTAGTAGTTCTTTTAGTCTTCGCCCCTTATCACCGTGGAGGAAAAATAGGGCTCTTCAGGAGAGTTGGGACGAGTAAAACAGTACTCATTATGGAATTGATTAACAATATTGCCAAAGCCCATGGGAATGTATCCATATTTGGCGAAGTAGGTGAACGTAGTTGTGAAGGAAATGATCTTTGCATGGAAATGAAGGAATTTGGGGTGATTAATGAAGAAAATATTGCAAAATCAAAAATGGCTCTAGTTTATTGTCAGATGAATGAACCACTGGGAGCTCGTATGAGAGTTGGTTTGACTACCCTAACTATGGCAAAATATTTTTGAGATGTTAATGAACAAGACGTACTTCTATTTATCAACAATATTTTTCATTCGTCCAAGCAGGATCCGAAGTCTCGGCCTTATTGGGTAGAATGCCTTCTGCTGTGGGCAACCAACCTACCCTAAGTACCGAAATGGGTACTTTACAAGAAAGAATTACTTTTATCAAAGAAGGGTCCATAACCTTTATTCAAGCAGTTTAGTGTGCCTGCAAACGATTTAACCGACCCTGTCTCTGCTACGACATTTGCACATTTAGATGCTACTATCGTACTATCAAGAGGATTAGTTGCCAAAGGTATCTATCCAGCAATAGATCCTTTAGATTCGACATCAACCATGCTTTAACCACGGATTGTTGGTGAGGAACATTATGAAACTGCACAAAAAGTTAAGCAAACTTTATAACGTTACAAAGAACTTCAGGACATTATAGCTATCCTTGGGTTAGATGAATTATTCTAAGAGAATCGTTTAACCGTAGCATGAGAGCAAAAAATTGAGTGTTTCTTATGACTACCCTTTTAGTAGCAGGAGTCTTTACTGGTTCTCTGGGAAAATATGTTGGTCTAGCAGAAACAATTAGAGGATTTCAATTGATCCTTTCTAGAGAATTAGATGATCTTCCCGAACAGTCCTTTTATTTGGTAGGTAATATCAACGAAGCTACCATGAAGGCTATGAACTTAGAAATAGAGAACAATTTGAAGAGTATCAATGACCTTAAATCTTTGTGTACTGACCCCTAATCGAATTGTTTAGGATTCAGAAGTGAAAGAAATCATCTTATCTACTAATAGTGGTCAAATTGGCGTATTACCCAACCATGCCCCTATTGCCACAGCTGTAGATATAGGTATTTTGAGAATACGCCTTAATGACCAATGGGTAACGATGGCTCTGATGGGCGGTTTTGCTAGAATAGGCAACAATGAATCACTGTTTTAGTAAATGATGCGGAGAAGGGTAGTGATATTGATACACAAGAAGCTCAGCAAAGTCTTGAAATAGCATAAGCTTATTTGAAAAAAGCTGAAGGAAAGAGACAAACAATTGAAGAAAATCTAGCTCTTCGACGAGCTAAGACATGAGTAGAGGCTATCAATGTGGTTTGATTTCATAACTAGTTGGTATGTTCAAATAATCCTGTTTCAAAACCTACTTTGATTTGATTCTGTCAAGCGAATAGAATCAAATACCATCAAGCAAAATACAATTTTGAACTTACCTCTGTAACTAAAAGAAATTCAAAAATGAAATAGCCAAGATTCAAAATCAATAAATATAAAATAAAAGATGGTGGGTGAAAAAACTTATTTGATACTGCAGTCGATGGTATCTAATAAGTTCTACCTACCATTGGATTTGAACCAATGACTCTCGCCATATGAAAGCAATCCTCTAACCACGAAGTTAATTAGGTTAATTTATCATCCCAAAGAAAAGAAAATGGAAGCTATCCCAATAACGAAAGTTTCATAAAGAGACTGGAGCAGGCTACTATGAGACAAAAAATCTTCTTTTTAAAGAGATTCAACTCGGAACTCTTATATGTCCAAGGTTCAATATTGAAATAATTTCAGAGGTTTTCCCTGACTTTGATGTGTCAACAAACAATTCAAAATACCTCGACTTTTTTAGAACAGATCTGAGTCAAATAGCAATGATTAGAACCACTTCTTTTTACACTATTTCGAAAAAAGAGCTCAATCGCATGGATATGAAAAATACAGGATTCCACATGATCTTATCATAGCAGGAAAGGGATACTCAAATTAAAGTGAGTAAATAGAATTCCATACTCGATCTCATGGATACATATAGAACTTTGGCCTAATTATCGATTAGAAGATTTAGCTTGTATGAATCGCTATTGGTTTGATACCAATAATGGCAGTCATTTCAGTATGTTAATGATACATATGTATCCGTGGTTGAAAAGTCCTTGATAGTACATTTTTGGTATATATGCTATATCCTATAGGGTATATGAAAGCAAATAGGATTCACGCATGACTTGTTTTATATCTTATTCTAATATAGATACTAAAACCAGTAACGTATCAATTAGACCAAGAAATCAATTAACAGAATCTTATTCATTTTAGGTCAAAAATTATGTCATTTTCTAAATGGAAAAATGGATCACCTTTTTGTATTTCTGTCAGAATCAAATTTAATTCAAAACTGGATTGGTTAATGTGAAATGATAAAATTAGGAGTGCATACTTCAGAAATTGTACATGGACCTTTTGGATGCATACGGTTCAAAAAAAATTACGAAAAAAAAAAAGAATCAATGTATAGATTATAGTCTCATTTCTTTTCTCATAAGAGGTTATTTTTGTCTCTAACAAAAGGGTTTTTCTTCTTCAATAAACACGAGTTTTGACTCTTTTATTTTTTTATTTTAATTTGATAAAGTAAATATAATAATAAAGTCACTAAACTAATCAAATTAACTTCTCATTGATGTATTGTTTCATAAAGATTTAATCCACATCACGATAGTATTTTTTTGTTCCTGAGTGAGTCTCTTTCATCTTTTTAGGTTTATAATCTACTCCAGTTCAAGATTGCCCGACTTGGATTTGCACATATAGGAAAAATGCCCCCTTACCATTTCTTTTTGTTATGACTTTCTGCTTTTTTTTTTCAATTTTTTTCACACCTTCTTCCAAGTATTTATTAACATTAACTCGCTTGACAAAGAAGCCAAATCAGAATCATTTATGATAGATCTAGTAATCATAGATATATTCACTTTTTTTCGTTTTTATCCAACGAAGCCAACCATAAATTATTCGAAGTAGTATTAATCCCCCCAAAATAGATCTAATTGCACTTCACACTCCAAAATTTTGATGATTCAATGAATATTTCTTAGTTGGGCGAAACGGAGGATCTCCATGGGAGAAGAAAACGGGGAAATCCCATACGACCCAATATGTTTGATAAGTCACACTATACGTCAACCCAAGATGCATCTTCCTTTCCAGGATCAAGGGAATTTTGGAACACCAATAGGCATTAAATGAAAGAAAAAAGAGCTAAGTACTGTATTTTACTTTGATGTAGAAATGTAACAATATGATTTTATTGTCTTTACAATATATATTGAAAATTATATATATGATTTGGGCTTTGGCGGTATTTGTCATGCACTTCTGGGTATCCTAAGACGCTTGAAGAATCTTTTCCATTCTTCAGCTATGTATGGAATGATAGAAATAAAATGACCACAATTTTAGGTATTCACTTAATCTTGTTCAGGTATAGGAATTTTTCTTCTAGTATTCCAGGCTATATATTTTGGCGGCATGTGTGGTACTTGGGCTCTGAGAGGGGGAGATGAAAGAAAAATTACCAACTTGACACTTAGCCTGGGTATCATATTTCGTTATTTACTAAAATTGCCATTTGGAGGAGAATGGTGGATTGTTAGTGTGGATGATTTAGAAGATATAATCGGAGGACATGTTTGGTTAGGTTCCATTTGTATACTTGCTGGAATCTGTCATATCTTAACCAAACCCTTCACATGGGCTCGACGCACACTTGTATGATCTGGAGAGGCTTACTTATCTTATAGTTTAGGGGCTTTATCTGTCTTTGGTTTCATTGCTTGTTGTTTTTCCTGGTTCAATAATACCGCTTATCCTAGTGAGTTTTACGAACCCTTTGGGCCAAAAGCTTCCCAATCTCAAGCATTTACTTGTCTAATTAGAGACCAATGTCTTGGGGCTAATGTGGGATCCGCTCAAGGGCCTACTATATAGTTTAGATAAATATCTAATGCA
Source organism: Cinchona pubescens (assembly GCA_025175665.1). NCBI lineage: Eukaryota > Viridiplantae > Streptophyta > Magnoliopsida > Gentianales > Rubiaceae > Cinchona > Cinchona pubescens. The sequence goes on along the minus strand of JANKKI010000256.1, from coordinate 867,194 downwards.
TTCCCCAACTGGAGAAGTCATTATTGGAAGAGAAACGATGCGTTTTTGGGATCTGCGTGCTCCTTAGTTAGAACCTCTGAGAGGTCCAAATAGATTGGACCTGAGTAAGTTGAAAAAAGACATACAACCTTGGCAAGAATAGCGTTCCGCAGAATATATGATTCATGCTCCTTTAGGTTCTTTAAATTTTGTAGGTGGCGTAGCTACCGAGATCAATGTAGTTAATTATGTCTCTCCTAGGAGTTGGTTAGCTACCTCTCATTTTTGTACTAGGATTCTTCCTCTTCGTCGGTCATTTGTGGCACGCAGGAAGGGCTCATGTAGCTGTAGTAGGATTTGAAAAAGGAATTGATCATGATTTTGAACCTGTCCTTTCCATGACTCCTCTCAATTTAGATAATATAGGAAATCCAATGCTTGAAATATGAATACCTTTCATTCCATCATAGATCTTGGGATCGGTTCATATTTAAAAAGTATTTATAAATGAGTTTCAACTCATTTATATAATCTATTTTTCCTCTTGGCTTGGTGGGATAGCCGAGGCATTCTCCCTTGTTTATGACACCCGTCTGAGCAAAACTAATAAAGAAATAAATTGATTCAATGAGCAAAAAAGGAGAGACAGAGATTCGAACACCCGATAGTTCTTTGTTCAAAATTATTCCAATTTTCAAGACCGGGCCTGTCAACTAGACAGCCATCTCTTCGAAAGACAATTTTTATTTTATTCCTCTGAATAAAACATGACCACAGGGGTGGACACCACTACTATCTGTAGAAAGACCTCTAGTGGGAATGGAATCTATCGATCGATGTATCTATACATATGCATGAGCCAGTACGCCTATTTGTGAAATCAAAAAATTCCATTCCCTCGACCCCATGTACTAGTAAAGTGGTAAGGGGAGTAATAATAAGTCATATAGAATCAATGGGTTCATGGTAAAGGAAAATCCCTTGATGATATATTTTATTACAATTTTTTTCCTAATAGATTCTAGCGGGACCAAATGGTATAATTCATTTGTTGGTAGATTGGAGGATTAAAAGCATGACTCTTGCTTTCCAATTGGCTGTTTTTGCACTAATTGATACTTTATCAATCTTATTGATTAGCGTGCCCATTGTATTTGCTTCTCCTAATGGTTCGTCAAGTAACAAAATGTTATATTTTTCAGTACATCATTATGGATTGGGTTAGTCTTTCTAGTGGGTATCCTTAATTCTCTCATCTCTTGAACCTATTCGTTCTATATTCGAAACCCAAATGACCCTTCCAATTTTTCTGGGTTGTGAGACACGTTAAAATTCAAATTTAATATAAGTCCCGCAAAGAAAATTCAAATAAAGAAAAAAAAAAAAATTAGAGAAGTGTCAAACTTCTTGAGGGATAAAAAATACAATTCATTTAATAATTAATAAAATAATTGGAATCGCCCTGAGGAGAGTCTCTGGTCCCACACTGCACAAAAATGATCCAGGTATATATATTTAATATTGTGTGGGACATATTATGTTTCAATAACGAAAGAATGCGAATATGGTCGAATGGTAAACTTTCACTTTGCCAAGGAGAAGGCGCGGGTTCGATTCCCGCTATCTGCCCAAAATTAAATAAAATAATTTATTTAATATGATAAAAGATTTGTTATAGTCGGACAAGAACTGAAAACTAATAGACAAAAAAGAGTTGAATGTGCCCCTCTACCATATCTGTACAAATAGAATAGCCCATTTATACAGAATGGTAAAAGGGACATCTATGATCGGCGATCATAGAATAACAATATATGTCCAGATCATAGATGTCCCTTTTACCAACTTGATCATTACCAACTTGATCTTGTTGCTCCAGGCAACAAACATGCATGGACCATTTCACGAAATATATGTCCAGATAGTCCAAAATCTAGATAATTAGCTCTCGGTCTTCCGGTCGCAAAAAAAATCAATGAAGGCGTGTAGGTGCACTACTCCGCAGTGGGGATTGTAACTTTCTATAAATTTTCCTTGCATTTGTCATTCAACGACTAAACTTTGCTTATTTCTTTTGAGGTTCAACGAATCAAATGATATTTCTGTTCCAACTTTTGCTTCTTCTTCTCCCACTGAATCAAACCTTTCCTTGCCATAATGGTTTAGTTCCTATTACTATCCATGGTACAAGTCGAGTCCTAGATGTAGAAATAGAAGAAGGTGGGTAGGCCACCTCTCCATCGAAAGAAATAATCTTTTCGCGGATACAACACATTCAAAAATGAATTAAAAAATTAACCAAATTTGCCCGACGTAGAGGCAGTTAAGAAAGCCGCATAATAAATATCTAACCTACAGAAAAGTGGGCTAATCCCACCAATCTTGCTTGCACATTGGAAAGGGGCACTGGTTTATCTCTCCAGGAAATCAAATTGGCTAAAGGTGTATGTTCATGAGCCTAGGCTAAAGTTTCAATCAATTCCTGCCAATACCCATGCCAGGAAATTAAGAACATAAATCTAGTAGCCGAAACAAGATGTCCATAATAAGAACATCCATACCCAAACCAATAAACTGTTCATACCAAAGGAGTTATATCCATTAATAAGTTGTGAAATGTTTAACCATAAAAAATCTCTTAACCAGCCCATCAAATAGGTGGAAGATTCATTAAATTGTGATATGTTACCCTGCCATAATGTGATGTGCTTCCAATGCCAATAAAAAGTAACCCATCCAATAGTATTTAACATCCATAAAACTACTAAATAAAATCCGTCCCATGCCGAAAAATAGCAAGTACCACCTCGTCTCGGGCCGTTCCATGGAAAACTATAACCGAAATCCTTTTTATCTGGCATTAACTTGGATCCGCATGCATCTAAGATACCTTTTACTAGGATCAATGTAGTTGTATGTAAACCCAGAGCAATAGCATGATGAACCAAAAAGTTTCTAGGACCTATTGTTAAGAATAATGAATTACTATTTTTAATAACAGCATTTAACCAACAGGGCAACCAGATACTTTGACCTGCATTAAATGCATCTTGGTTCTCTAGTTGAAGATAAAAGTACATCGAACCCATATGAAGTTTTACCATGAGCTGATTGTATCCATTGAGCAAATATAGGTTCGATCAAAATTTGCTTATCCGGAGTGCCAAAGGCAAGCATGACATCATTATAAATATAAAGTCCCAAAGTATGGAATCCCAGAAAGAGGCTGACCCAACTTAAATGAGATATAATAGCTTCTTTATGGCCTAAAATTATTGAAAATACATTATCCTCATTTTGCTCTGGATTGTAATCTCTAATGAAAATATAGCTCCATGAGCAAAAGCTCCTGTCATGATGAATCCCGCAATATATTGGTGATGAGTATATAATGCAGCTTGGGTAATAAAAGTGTTGTGCTATGAATGCAAAAGAAGGTAAAGAGTACATGTGTTGAGTTACCAAGGAGGTAATAATGCCTAACGAAGCTAGAGCAAGGCCTAATTGAAAATGAAGCGAATTATTGATTGTATCATAAAGACCTTTATGTCCACTGTCCCAATCGCCCCCCCGGAGGAATATGTGCATCTAAAAGATCTTTCATACTGTGCCCAATCCCGAAATTAGTTCTTACATATGACCAGCAACGAGAAAAATAATTGCAATAGCTAAATATGATGGGCAATATCAGTCAGCCATTAACTTTGCGTTTGTGGATGAAATCCCCCAAGAAGAGTTAGAATAGCAGTTCTTGCTCCTTGAAATTGAAAGCCATATTTCGACCCGAACATTTTTAAGATGCCGCTAATACCCAACAAATGGCAAGTGCTTTTCCTTGTGTGGATCCTATTTCAATGGGAACTTGATGAGTCGATCCACCTACACAGCTAATTTACTGTTATATCGGGAGTTACTCCACGTATTGCTTGACGTAAAATAGATAGTGGATTTGTTTCCGTCTTTTGCTAAATCTTTTCACAGCTCGATACATAATTTGATAAGCCAATGATTTTTTTTCATGTTTCAGAATTCAGTTAACTAGCATGTTAACCAATCTTACTAATTACGATAAATTGGATCGGATTTGGCTATTTTTTCTTCTGTAGCACCTCGACATGACACGAGCGTGAAGGGTTAGAATCAATTTTAATCACTTATTTTGGCTTTTTTACCTCTTATTGTAGGGTGGATCTCGAAAGATATGAAAGATCTCTCTCCAAGACGTACATACGACTTTCATCGATTATGGCTTTCCACAAAATTCTATATGTATCTATGAGATCAAGTATAGAATTCTGTTTACTCACTTTAAATTGAGAATCACTTTCCTGCTAGGATTGGAAATACTATATTTTCCATATCCATACAATTGAGTCCTTAGATTTTTGAAATAGTATAAAAAGAAGTGCTTCAAATCATTGCTATTTGACTCAGACCTGTTCTAAAAAAGTCGAGGTATTTCGAATTGTTTGTTGACACGGACAAAGTCAGAGAAAACCTCTGAAATTATTCCAATATTGAACCTTGGACATATAAGAGTTCCGAGTCGAATCTATTTAGAAAGAAGATGGCTTTTTTTGTCTCATGGTAACCCGCCCAGTCCCCTTACGAAATTTTCATTATTGGGTTAGCCATACACTTCATACGTTTCTAGCGATTCACATGGCATCATCAAATGATACAAGTCTTGGATAAGAATCTACAACACACTAGAATGCCGTTGTTGATGATCCTTTACTACGACAACATCTAGGGTTCCTCGAACAATGCAATATCTCACACCGGGTAAATCCTTAACCCTTCTCCCTTGTACTAAGACTACAGAATATTCTTGTGAATTATGGTCAATACCGGGTATATAAGCAATTATTTGAAATCCAGAGGTTAATTGTACTCTGGCAACTTTACGTAAGGCAAGTTTGGTTTTTTGGGGATGATAGTGGAAAAGTTGAAAGATAAGCCACTCTTACTGCCACTTTACAGAATCGAACATGAGATTTTCACCTCATACAGCTCATCATTCAATTCTTTCGAATTCATTGGATCCTTTTCCGAGTTCGAGAATCCTCTTTCTTCTTCCACTCCGTCTCACCCGAAGAGTAGAGTAACTAAGACCAAGTTAGTCATGTTTTCATGTTCCAATTGAACACTTTCCATTTTTGATTATTCTCAAAGGAGAAGGTTATTCTCTTTAACAAACATATACGGATCCAATCACGATCTCATAATAAGAACAAGAGATCTTTGCCCCATCTATACGAGTGTATATAAGATGTTTGGCCGATACCACCCAAGGAAAATCTCGAATTGGATCCCAAATTCACGGGTTAGTGTGAGCTTATCCTTGCGGTTATGCACTCTGCTATTAGGAATCCATTTTCTGCAAGATCCTGGCTTTCGTACTTTGGTGGGTCTCTGAGATCCTTTCGATGACCTATGTTGTGTTGAAGGGATATCTATCTAATCCGATGATCGATTGCACAAAGCCCACAGCACCAACGAAACCGAGGAAAGTATAAAAAAGACAACTCTTTTCTATTCTATTAGTATTTTTTATTCTATTAGATTAGTATTAGTTAGTGATCCCGGCTTGGTGAGTCCCTTCTTCCGTGATGAACTGCTGGAACCCGTCCTACATTTTGTCTCTGTGGACCGAGGAGAAAAGGGGCTTGGCTCGGCAGGAAGAGAGTGTGCCATGAGAGAAGCAAGGAGGTCAATCTCTTTCAAATATACAACATGGATTCTTGCAATGCAATGTAGTTGGACTCTCATGTCGATCTAAATCTAAACTGAATTATCCTTTCCATGGAGGTAAATCTTTGCCTGCTAGGCAAGAGGATACAAGTTACAAATCTGTCTCGGTAGGACATGTATTTCTATTACTATGAAATTCATAAATGAAGTAGTTAAAGGTGGGATTACCACTATCCTCTTTGGGTGACGAATCTTGTATGTGTTCCTAAGAAAATGAATTTGTCCATTTTTTGGGGGTCGTGGAAACACATAAGAACTCTTGAATAGAAATAGGAAAGAGATGTAACTCCAGTTCTTTCAAAATCGGTAGTCAATCCTATTTTTGATAGGGGCAATTGACAATGGAATCTGATTTTGACTATTATTTTCAAATCTGTAATAGTGCAAAAAGAAGGCCCAGCTCCAAGTTGTTCAAGAATAGTGGAGTTGAGTTTTTGAATTTAGGATTAGTCAGTTCTATTTCTCGAAACTGGCAGGGAAGGGATATAACTCAGGGATAGAGTGTCACCTTGACGTGGTGGAAGTCATCAGTTCAAGCCATCGCCTGATTAACCCTAAACCCAATGTGAGTTTTTCTATTTGGCATTGTTTTCCCTATCGGGATTCAATGAGAATGGATAAGAGGCTCGTAGGATTGATGTGAGGGGGCAGAGATGGCTATATTTCTGGGAGCAAACTCCAGGCGAATATGAAGTGCATGGATACAAGTTATGCCTTGGAATGAAAGAAAATTCCAAATCCACTTTGTCTACGAACAAGGAAGCTATAAGTAATACAACTATGAATCTCATGGAGAGTTTGATCCTGGCTCAAGATGAATGCCGGTGGCATGCTTAACACATGCAAGTCAGATGAGAAATGGAGTTTCTAGTGGCAGACGGGTGAGTAACGCGTAAGAACCTTCTCTTGGGAGGGGAACAACAGTTGGAAACGGCTGCTAATACCCCATAGGCTGAGGTACAAAAAAGGAATCCGCCTAAGGAGGGGCTCACGTTTGATTAGCTAATCGGTGAGGCAATAGCTTACCAAGGCGATGAGCTAGTTCGAATTCTAGAGGAGAATGATCAGCCACACTGGGACTGAGACACGACCCAGACTCCTATGGAAGGCAATAGTGGGGACTTTTCTGCAATGGGTGAAAGCTTGACGGAGCAATGTCAAGTAGAGGTAGAAGGCCCACGGGTCGTGAACCTCTTTCCCTGGAGAAGAAGCAATGACGGTATCTGGGGAATAAGTATCAGCTAACTCTATTCCAGCAGCTGTGGTAAGATAGAGGATGCAAGCATTATCCGGAATAATTGGGTGTAAAGCATCTATAGGTGGCTTTTTAAATCTTCCATCAAATCCCAAGAGCTCAACCCTAGACAGCCGGTGAAAACTACCAAGCTGGAGTATGGTAGGGACAAAGGGAATTTTTGGTGGAGCGATGAAATGCGTAGAGATCGAAAAGAACACCAACAGTGAAAACACTCTACTGGACCGACATTGACACTGAGAGATGAAAGTTAGGGGAAGGAATGGGATTAGATACCCCAGTAATCCTAGCAGTAAACAATGGATACTAGGCATCTTCCTGTGTGTATCGACCTGTGCAGTGTTGTAGCTAATGCTTTAAATATCCTACCTAGGAAGTACGTTCTCCAAGGAAAAATGCTCTGATCTCCTATTAAAAAAATTCCTATTTCTCCTTTTGGGGCTTCGACTCTCACATAAAGTTCTTGTTTTGACAATTCAAAGGTCGGAGAAGGTTTTTTACTAATAAATCAATATTCAAAATCATTCCATTTGGGATCTTTTCCTTTATCAAAGCATCGGATTTCTAAATTCTCATAAGGTCCCCCTGGAATTCCTTCCAGAGCCTGTTGTATAATTTTTATGAATTCTATCATTTCGCTGATTCATACTAAATAACGAGCTAAAAAATCCCCTTTTTTTTGCCATTGAACCCCCCAATCAAATTCGTCGTAACACTCATAATGATCAACTTTACAAAGATCCCATTATATTTCGGAAGCTCATAGCATTGGTCCTAATGAACACCAATTTAGTGTTTCTTCTCTACCAATAAAGCTTATGCCCTCAACTCGATTTGTTCTAAATATAAAGCTTAGTGACCTTGCTTAAAAAATAATCTCAAAAATCTAAACATTTATCTATCCAGCCATGAGATAGATCGGCAGCTACTCATCCAATACGAAAAAATTATGCATCATTCACATACCGGTATCAGCTTCGAATAGGTCATATATGAATTATCTTTCTCAAAAAATATAGAAGAAAGGGGATTATGCGCCAACATCTGCCATAAAGGGGCCATGCCATAACAAATGGGAAGCTATACGACTCAACTCCAACATAATGACTCGGATATAGCTATCCATTTTAGGTACTTGAATATTGCATAGTTGTTCAGGGCCCTTTACGGTTATTGCTGCTATGAACATAGTAGCTAAATAATCCCAACGTGTTACATAGGGAAAATATTGTATAATTGTTCAATTTTCCTCAATTTTCTCCATTCCTTTGTGTAAATAACCCAATATTGGTTCACAATCAATAACATCTTCACCATCTAATGTAACCATGAGTCGAAGAACACATTGAAGTGCATTGATGGGTAGAGAGGACTCATATTGACTATCATGAGGTCTTTTCTTCCAGCTGTTACAGTCTTAAGTTTTTTACCGATTAATTCTTCCATGAACTGTTGAAAGCGAAAAGAAGGTCATCAAAATTTAAACAAATAAAATAAGGACTTAAAATAAAAATGACATGACTCTTCCAATTAACGAGTTTTTATTTTTCGAATACTCAACTAACCAATTAATTCTTTATAACGTACTCTATTTTATTTTACAAAATAAGCTAGCAGCCGTTGACGTTTTCCCAAAATTTTTCCCATACCTCTCTGAGATAAATAGTATTTTTTTGTGAGAATACCTAGGGGTGTGAGACAACTCGCTCTAAGAAACTCGGCAAAATAGTCCCGTAACTTCAGGAGAAAGTGTGCCTTCTCACAAAGAGGGTTGAAGTGACCAAGCCCGGGCGACTGTTTACCAAAAATAAAGGTCTCCGCAAAGTCATAAGACCATGTATGGGGCTAACACCTGGCAAGCCCAGTGCTGGAAGGTCAAGGAAGTTGGTGACCTGATGACAGGTGAGCCAGTGACCGAAGCCCTGATGAATAGTAGTCGTAACTATAACGGTCCTAAGGTAGTGAAATTCCTTGTTGGGTAAGTTTCGACCTGCACGAAAGGCGTAACTATCTAGGCACTGTCTCGGAGAGAGGCTCGATGAAATAGACATGTCTGTGAAGATGCAGACTACCTGTACCTGGATAGAAAGACCCTAGGAAGCTTCACTGTTCCCTGGGATTGGCTTTGGGCCTTTCCTGTGTAGCTTAGGTGGAAGGCGAAGAAGGCCTCCTTCTGGGAAGGGGCCGAGCCATCAGTGAGATTCCACTCTAGAAGAGCTAGAATTCTAACCTTGTGTCAAGATCTACAAGCCAAGGGACATATTCTATGGGGTATAGGCCTCCCAAAAGGTAACAGAAGTGTGCAAAGTTTTCCTTAGGCTGAACGAAGATTGGCCCTCGAGTGCAAAGATAGAAGGGAGCTTGACTGCAAGACCCACCTGGAAAGATCGAGTAGTGACGAAAGTCAGCCTTAGTGATCTGATGGTGCCCAGTGGAAGGGCCGTTGCTCAACGAATAAAAGTTACTCTAAGGAGAACAGGTTGATCTTTCCCAAGAGCTCACATCGATGAGAAGGTTTGGCACCTCGATCTCGGCTCTTCGCCACCTGGGGCTGTAGTATGTTCCAAGGGTTGGGCAATTTGCCCATTAAAGTGGTACGTGAGTTGGGTTCAAAATGTCGTGAGACAATTCAGTCCATATCTGGTGTGGGCATTAGAACATTAAGAGGACCATTCCCTAGTACAAGAGGACCGAGAAGGATACGATTACATTTTATTAGAATTGAGAGACTACCTCAAATTAATTTGACTTTACTTTTTTTGTTTCCCAAGTAACTCTCATCAACAAGCACTAGTTTGATGTAAACTTTTAGGAGTGATTCATCAAACTAATTAAATCTAATATCTAAAATAATAACATACCCTTCATACGATCGCACTATACATATAGATGAGCCATCGACTTTCTACTTCAGTCATCCAGTGATCCTGATTGATTTGAAAACAGCTAAAAGTCATTTGCCCATATATCATGTTTTTGCAGGCATAAGAGTTCTTTCTTCTATGTTCAGCAAAAATCACATGTTATACCATATTCTACTACATACATATATTTGTATTATGATACAAATCTAAGTTTTGAAAGAAATGGAAGAGACTGGGTCCCATCAGATCTAAATAATCTTTTTTTTTTTTAACATGAAGAGATAAAGAAGCCATTGCAATTGCCAGAAATACTAGGCCTACTAAAGGCACAAAAATAGAGGGAAAGTTGAAAGTCGTCATAGAATGGTACCTCGATTTATTATTTGTACCTGTTATTATTTATAAATAAAGATATCTTATAATAATTATAATTAAGAATTTTAATTCTTTTGAATTTTATTATTAATTTAATTCAATTTGAAATTCTTAGTATAGATCTAAGTATATATATCTATATTTAAATATCTAGGTGAATAGATATAGATATATGATATAGAATAAACGCAAAGAGTGTAGAACTAAACAAACAAACTTATTCATCTTTCGAATCTTTCTACATAAAAGATATGTATGAAAATCTACTTTTCTTGATTTCTTGTCTTCTAATTTAATAATCTTACAAATTATCGAAAGATTCGTTAGAATCCGAACCAAAAGGGATTTTTAGCTAAAATCTTATAGAAGAAATTCATTTTACACATCTAGATTTGACGAATTCACTCTTTTTTTTTGTACAGAGACTTCTTAATTAGTAATCAGAAATATAGGTAAAAAATAATTATCTGCAACTTTTGATTATTTCTACAACTTCATCTTATATCACCAAAGAGAATTCTATTCTTGTTTCCTTTGATTCCGATAAACTAACTACTCGTTTGCTACAAATAATTGAACTTAGTGCTCTATTTCATTTTGATTCAAAGGAAAGAAAGTGTGGAACTTAAATAACTCACTTAGAACGCTTTTTAAAATATTACACGGTACGATTAGGTCGAATAAGACCCTTCTGGAATAAATATTCAGCCACTTGTGAACCTTCAGTTACTGTTGTATTCAATGTTTGTTCAATTACTCTTTTACCCGCAAATGCAATGTAGGCAATGGGTTCGGGAATAATGATATCACCCAACATACCAAAACTAGCTGTCACTCTAGCAATAGTAGGAGATGTAAGGATTGATACATATAATAACTTTTTATTTGAATGACAATCATATAAAGCAGACAAAATTTTAGCCATTTGCATCAAGCACAAACTCCCTTCTTGCATGCGCGCTCTTCGGAAGCACATACTATAATAAGAGGTAGAAACTTATTGGTAGCATACTCAATCAAACGGGTGATTTTTTCCCTGACTACGGATTCCATACTACCTCCCATAAACTGAAAATCAATAATCGTAATCGCTACGGGAATGTCGTTTAGATGTCCTGTGCCTGTTTGAACAGCCTCAGCTAATCCTATGGTCTTTTGATAAGAATCAATACGATCTTTATAAGGTTCCTATAGATCCTTCGAATGAAATTCAATGGAATCTAGAGAGACCATGTCTTCATCCATAGAATCCCAAGTACCGGGATAGATCGAAAGTTTGATTCTATCTGAACTACTCATTTTCAAATGAAATCCAAATTGTTCACAAATATTCATTTTTTATTTCAAAATTTTCTTATAATTAACAATTTTCGAATTGAACCCACAAATGCCTATACTTTTGAGTTATATCGAGATCATTAGAACTTTCTGTTATAGTAAAATCTTTACCTTTCACGAGGATTTGTATACTCGAATCCTCCCCTTCACTATTTTTCTACTTTCACCACAAATGAAACTATAAATGTAACTATCGCTATAATTATCACTACCACTTACAATGGAAGTATCAATCCAGATTTGAGACTGAAGATAACTGTCAATCCAACTATTAATATGATTAGTCCAACTATATTGAGTATCGTACATGTAACGATTATAGTAAATATCTTCCCCTGTATATCTATTATTCCGATAACTATAAAAAGAACTTTCTAGTTCATTCGAAAAAGAATGATTGTTGTCAATCTCAAAAATTTGATTTTTAATATCAAAATATATGGAATAACTATCTCCATTACTATCCTTAACTAAAAAAGCGTTGTCGGGGATGAAATTCCGATTGTCTTTGACAATGAATAAATGATCAACCTTACCGTAACTAGAATCGTCACAATCCCCCCAACTCTGAATATTTTTAGTTGTATCTTTTTCTTTTATATTCGGATTGTCACTTTCACCAGCATTTTCAATAGGACCACGACTGTTCATTGATTTTTTTAGCCCACACCGACATTCAAATTCCTTCTTAAACAATATCGAATTAAACTACCATCTTTTCATAGACTCTTCTTGCCCCCTATTTGCATGAAAACACAATAGATGAATAGTCATTCAATCCAAAATTCTTTATTTGAATATCTTATTTCCTATCAGAATAAATATAGAAATCCAATACTACAATTATTTAGTAACTAATAAGGTAATTGGAGTTTGAATATTGAAAAAAAGGGCCTTTTTGTTTTGCGAAAATCAAAATCGGAGGTAATACTTCACATTATATGATATGAATAGAATGGAACCCCTTTTCATTATAAATAAAATGATAAAGAACACTTTCTCCTATGTCATGTCAAATTTGCATAAAAAAAAAGAAATATTTGTTTTCTTCTATAAATCAATTTTTCGTAAAATCTCGTCTAAGAACTAACTAATAATAAGTAATGATTTAAGGAAAATATGAAAATATGGAATGAAAAAGACAATATACAGGATGGGTAGAAAGAGGCATGCTTCAGGGAAACCGCGAAATAGAAAAGAATACACCAATCCTAAAGATCCATAGGATTAATTGTAGACCCAAGATAGTAATAAAAAGATTTGATTCTTATATTTTATATTTCAAATCTTCTCTATCTAGCTAAGTATGTATTTATCTAAAATACATTCAACAGAATCTTTGTATTCGGCTCTTCCTTTTTATTTTAGTGAAAGATATAGTGGGCCGAGTTTAATTGCAATTTAACAAAGAGAACAAAAGTAATTACGACGGATCCAAAGTATCCACTGATTTAAAATTAAACCTGATTGCCTTCCATACCTCACAAGCAGCAGCTAATTTAGGACTCCATCTACTAGCCTCACGGATATGTTCACTACCCTCAGCAGCAAGATCGCTCCCTTCATTACGAGCTTTTACACATGCTTCTAGAGCTACTCAATTCACTACGGCACCTGGTGCATTACCCCAAGGATGTCCTAAAGTTCCTCCACCGAATTGTAGTACAAAATCGTCCCCAAAGATCTCGGTCAGAGCATGCATATGCCAAACATGTATACCTCCTGAAGCCATGGGCAAAACACCTAGTAGAGAGACCCAATCTTGAGTGAAATAAATACTGTGACTTCAATCTTTTTCATCAAAATCATCACGCAATAAATCAACAAAGCCCAAGATGATGTCTCTTTCCCCTTCAAGTTTCCCTACTACAGTACCAGCGTGAATATGAAGCATCTCCAACAGATAGACGTAATGCTTTAGCTAGTACACGGAAGCGCATACCATGATTCTTCTGTCTATCAATAACCATATGCATTGTGCGGTGGACGTGAAGAAGTAAACCATTATCTCAGCAATAATGAGCCAAGCTAGTATTTGCAGTGAATTCCCCTGTTAAGTAATCATGCATTTCGATAGGAATTCCCAATTCTCTAGTAAATACAACTCTTTTGATCATTTCTTCGCATGTACTTGCAGTAGCATTCACGTAATGCCCTTTAATTTCAGCTATTTCAACCTGTGCTTTATAAATTGCTTCCGCACAAAATAAGAAACGATCTCTCCAATGCATAAATGGTTGGGAGTTCACGTTTTAATCATCTTTTGTAAAATCAAGCCCACCACAAAGACATTCATAAACTGCTCTGCCTTAGTTTTTAACAGATAAACCTAATTTAGGTTTAATAGTACATCCCAACAGGGGACGACCATACTTGTTCAATTTATCTCTCTCAAAGTTCTTGGATGGCATGAGGAGGGCCTTGGAAGGTTTTAATATAAGCAGTTGGGTTTCGCAAATCTTCCAGATGTAGAGCGCATAGGGCTTTGAACCCAAACACATTACCTACAATGGAAGTAAACATGTTAGTAACAGAACCTTCTTCAAAATATCTAAAGGGTAAGCTACATAAGCAATATATTGATCTTCTTCTCCAGGAACTGGCTCGATGTGGTAGCATTGCCCTTTGTAATGATCAAGGCTAGTAAGTCCATTGGTCCACACAGTTGTCCACGTACCAGTAGAAGATTCGGCAGCGACCGCGGCCCCTACTTCTTCAGGTAGAACTCCGGGTGAGGAATTACTCGAAATGCTGCCAAGATATCAATGTCCTTGGTTTCGTATTCAGGAGTATAATAAGTCAATTTGTTCTCTTTAACACCAGCTTTGAATCCAACACTTGCTTTAGTCTCTGTTTATGGTGACATAAATCCCTCCCTGCAACTCATGAATTAAGAATTCTCACAGGACAACGAGGTCTACTCGACACGAATTAGCTGTTAATGAAACCTTTCACAGGAATCTTTCACAAAATTCCTAACTAATACTAATATTATCAACTAATCAAAATATTTGATTATTGGACCAGACCATGCGATTTCCCAAATACATCATTATTGTATACTCTTTCATATATATACAATGCAACCCTATTTTTATTTTTTACCCTTTTCAAAATTGAAATAACTAACTAATAAGAAATTCCCCCTTGACAGTGGCATATATTGTATATGTAAATCGTAGGTGTGAGAATGTACAGAATTTGTTTATGAAAAGATACAGAAAAAATTACAAAAAAAGGCTAGGCGTATATCAATATGCTAAAATAAAAAAGAAATCCAGGGGCATAGAAATAATGAATTGTAATATAAATAGAGTTCAGGTTCAAATTCCATAAAAATAGATAATATAGATGGGATTGTCTATAATGATAGACAAATGAAAAACTTTCTCAGTCATCCACTTGAAATTCTAAGAAAAAATAGGTTGATTGAATTTTCAAATTCATTGTTTGAATATAGAAAACATTGAATTGAATTCGATTGAATGGTACGAACCAAATGGAGTGCTAATTCCCATTTCTTATTGAATTAACTGATTGACGTGCTATCGGATATTTGTTTTGAATTCGATAATTTTTGCAAAAAAAATTGACATATTTTCTTTATTAATTATTATGAGAATAAATCCTATGGTTCTAGGGTTTCCATATTTGAAAAAAAAAATGGGACGTATTGTCCAAATCATCGGCCTGGTACTAGATATAGATTTTCTGTTGGGTAAGATGCCTAATATTTATAACGCCCTAGTAGTTAAAGGTCGAGATACTGTTGGTCAACCAATTAATGTAACTTGTGAGGTACAACAATTATGAGAAAATAATTGAGTTAGGGCTGTAGCTATGAGTACTATCGATGCTCTAACGAGAGGAATGGAGGTGATTGACATAGGAGCTCCTCCAAGCGTTCTAATAGGTGGAACAACTATTGAGATCTCTGGGAAGAATTTTCAACGTGCATGGAGAGCCTATTAATAATTTAGGTCTTGTAGATACTCTTACAACATCCCCTATTCATAGATCTGTGCCCTCCTTTATACAGTTAGATGCAAAATTATCTATTTTTGAAACGGGAACTAAAGTAGTAGATCTTTTAGCCCTTTATCGCCGTAGAGGAAAAATAGGGCTCTTCGGGAGAGATGGGGTGGGTAAAACAATACTTATTATGGAATTGATTAACAATATTGCCAAAGCCCACGGGCATGAATCTGTATTTGGCGGAGTGGGTGGACGTACTTCTGAAGGAAATGATCTTTACATGGAAATGAAGGAATCTGGGGTAATTAATGAAGAAAACATTACAGAATCAAAAGTGGCTCTAGTTTACGATAAGATGAATGAACCACCGGGAGCTCATATGAGGGTTGGTTTGACTGCCCTAGCTATGTCAGAAAATTTCTGAGATGTTAATGAACAAGACGTACTTCTATTTATCGACAATATCTTTTCGATCCGTCCAAGCAGGATCCTGAGAATTATATTTGTTGTTATGTTATGATAAAGCGTAACAATGATGATAATTTGAGAATGGATTTTGAGAGATTGCAAAGGGTGTATGAGAATTTACGGGCTATCATGAGGAACCTTAAGCTATAATTGGGACAAATAGCCCGACAAAATAATGAGAGACCGGTTGAAGCATTGCCGAGTGATACAATCCCAAATACGAAAGAACAATGCAATGCTATCTCCCTAAGAAGTGGAAAAGAGTTGGTTGTGCTAAATGAAAAACAAGAGAATGGAAAAGAAGAAGAGAAGAAAAACTCCAAGGTGATTGAGGAGAAGAATGAAGTTGGTTGTGATAATGACAAGATGACAAAAGTGGATGAAAACAAGGAGCTGAAAAAGAAGCACGTAGTTGAGCCTTTGAATTTGCATCCTTCGGTGAAGATTTCATTTCCTCAAAGGCTCAATAATTCCAGAAAAGAAGGAAAAATACAAGCAATTTTACATGTGATTCAACAATTCATCAACATGTTCAACAAGGTTAATGTCAACATTCCTTTGGCTGATGTGCTCACCCAAAATGCCCGACTACGCGTAGTTTATGAGGATTTGTTGGCAAGGTAGCAGAAATAGGATGTTGGTGCGAAAATTTATCTCGATGCCAAGTGTAGTGCAATTTTTCAATAGATTACTCCCTAAACTCAAAGATCCAGGTAACTTCTCAATACCGATGAATATTGGTGCAACAACGCTACATCATTCACTTTGTGATTTAGGGGCTAGTTTCAACATTATACCGAAATCTATTTATGATCAGTTAGGAATCAGCACCATTAACCAACTAATAATACACTCAAATTCGTGAACTTGACTGAAAGGAAACCATATGGCTTGCTAGAGGATGGACTAGTGCAAGTAAAGAAGTTGGTGTTTCTCGTTGAATTCCTGTGTTGAAGATCAGTAAGGACAATGAAATATCATTGATTCTTGGGAGGCATTTTTTATTGACCGTACATGTTGGATTGATAGATGTTAATAAAGGAACTTGATTTTACAAATTGAAAATGAATCAGTTGAAATTGATGTTTTTTATTATAATGACCATTTTCCTATTTTTGAACAAAAATGTGCTAATCATTCACTTGATCTGTCTACTGGCATGTCAAATGAAGAATCAAAACCACCCGACTATATTTGTGGGGTGAGAAATAATTAAGAAAGTTGTGCAAAGTATCAGAAAATTTGTGACGTCCAAAAGTTTAAAGAGCCCAAAAAGAAAAGGAAATGGTTCAAAAACAATTGGACGTGCTACTGAGGACATTGGCTTCGGTGACTACAAGGAAACATGGATTTCTTCAAGGAAAAATCGGGAATCAGGAAATGACAGTTAAGAAGAGTGGGGCTAAACTTTTCCTGTGAAGGCCTAAAAGAAGGGCATGGCCAACCATCCTAGCATGTTTCACATGAGCAGGAGTGTGATAGTCGAGCCTAAAATTATAAATGTGTGCGCTACATACGAGGCAACTCCGTATTGCTTTTAATTTTTGTTCTTGTATTTTTGTTTTGTTTTCATTGCTTCTGTGTTGTTTATGTGTGCATTAAATTAATTTGTGGGAAAACAGTTAAAAGAAAAGTGAGTTTTAGGGTCACGAAAGCAGTGTTTTAAGTTATTGAGTTGAAACATTTTGTATTGGGATGAATAGTTACTCACTAGAGTCCGTGCATGGGCTCTACAAAATTGCAACACCCAGGCACGACATCAGTGAGGTTACTCGAATCTATTGGATTTTGCTCCTATAGGCATGATACCTAGAAGGGTTATTTAGCCCTTCAATTATAACACCAAAGGATTAGCTTGTCTTCCTATTTTCAATTCTCTCCCAAACCTCCTCCTAAAAACCTCTTCAACCCCAAGTCTTTAACATTTCAATTTCCATCCTATATTCATCCAAATTTCAATTCCACACAACTTTTGCATTAAGGTATCATTTTCTCTTCTTTTCTTTCTTAAAGTTGTTCCAATTTGGGTTTAGGAGTTTTACTCGCATGTTATTAATAGTCCAATTTTTCATGCATAATTGATCTTAAATTGTTTGATTCTTATAAATTATGCATAAATTTGATTCTTATTGTTGTGTGGGATGAGTTTTTATTTGAATTTTTTTTCAATAAGTTGAATTGTGTTTATGCCTACCATGTGTTCAATAAATTGTTTGGGTTGATTTTATGTGATTATTTCTATTCCTATCATTAGAATTACTTCAATTATGTGATAATATGATCATAAGGATGCATTTGTGATGTTTTTCATCTAGTTTTCCTTTTGATTTTGTGATTCTATATTTGTAAGGGTATATGTGATTGAGTTTATATTCAAACATCTCAATACATGGTTTCAAGGCACAATTATGTTTATAAATTAAAATTTGGATGTTCATTATGGTGCATGGTGGTTACTACTAAGTAATGGAACCACTTTTGATTCAAATTATGGAGTTATTAGATTATGCACGCCAGGTGTTTGTTAAAATGCTTCAGGCATTGAGTGAATTTGTTAAAACACTCGACATATTAGTATGAACTTCTATCCAAGGATGTCTTTCTTGATTTGTGAGTAAGATTGTTCATCTTTTGACTATTCGGCCTTGGGATAACTCCATTACTTAACTGTTACTTAGAATGACCACTAATCCTATGATTCAATTCTAAGTGAATAGGATAGGTTATTAACTGGAATTATAGAATTATATAAGTGTGGGATTGTTTGTTATCATAACAAGTGACTCTTATAGATATGGTACGTACACATGATTTGGAAAAGGGTAAGGCTCTTGCATTATCATCATTGAGCCGACAGCAAACACAACAAGAGTAACCCCAACAGCCAACAGTGCCAAAGCAATTTCTAAATGTTACTGCCCATAAGAAATACGAAACTGACATCCCAAAGCAGGCGGCGATTAAAGAAAGAGGGGTATATGTACCTCTGCGTGGGACACCTAAGATTTGCCAAGTTATATGGGAACATGGATGGAACCACTTCTGATATTGTTACCCCTATTAATGCAGTACTACCCATGGTGAGGGAATTTTATTCTAATTTGACTCATTATAGTGACAAGCAGGTGTATGTGAGGAGGCAGCAATGCAGACATCTCGACAGATGCGATCAATCAGATTTTGCAGTTAAACCCGGTCTGAAGAAATGAGTGGCCAGAAATTCGCAATGCCAATATGGAGCCCAACACAATTACTAGTGTCCTATACGATGGAGAGGTACAATGGACCTTTACAACTGTTTGGGAAATAACTTGGCATTTTGATTTCAATAGGCTTAAACCTAAATGGCTAGTATGATTTAAATTTCTATGTGCCCGACTTCTTCTTGTAAGTCATCTTTCACATGTTACTCTAGATCAGGCAAAATTGTCGTATTGTATCGCCACTAGAAAGTCTATTGATGTCGGACAGTTGATACATAACTAGATTTGTCATTCAGCGAGTACCAACCAATCCAGTTTGTGGTATCCACACTAGATCACCACTTGTATATTTAGGGGCAAGTGTGGTTATGGATCGGGCTAAGGAAAGATGGAAGGCTGGAAAATAACTTGTGATGGAAGGGGTCTTCAAGCCACATGCTAGAAGGATGCGCTTTCATGCTTTTACTTTAGAACAATCGGCTAGTGAACATGAGCCGAGAACTCAAGAGGAGATTCTACAACAAATTTTACATGAGCAACAACTTATGCAGCAGCAATTTGATGCCTATAATATGTACCAGCATATGTGGCAACGAACAATGGAGGCTCAGAAAATGGCTAGGGAGCATGGAAAGGGTCCATCGACGTTTCCACCTTTTCCTCAAGAGTTGACTGCAACTGTTTTCTCAGATGATAAGGATAGACCATATTCTTTAAACTCTCAGACTTGATTTTTCCTGTCTTCCTTCATTTTAATTTATCATACTCTTTTATGTTTTATTTCATGGCTTTATTATGTATACACATAAGGGGTAAGGATTTCGTTCTTAGCTATCTAAAAATTTTTAGCTTCTTGGTTTTATTGTTTTTCTTAATATCTTAAGGATTTTTATGTTTGTTTTTCTTTTAGTGGTTGATGTTTTCCACTTCGACTAAAGGATATTTAGTTCAACATAAACGGCACCAAACGTTCCTCAATAATAGAGAAGCTTCCCTTTTTCCCTTTCTCCTCTTTATTTTTGCATTAGGGACAATGCTATAATCTAAGTGTGGAGTGGGGAGTTTTCTTAATTTCTATTTGTTTGGTGGTTTATTTATTCATTTTGTTCAATTTTTTCTTTCATATTTGTAGCTTAGCTTTTGATTTGAGAGCTTTACAAATTTTTGAAAATTTTGTGCACAAATTGCTTAGTAAGTTAATACAATTTTCTACTCGAAAATTTTTAAGGCTGAGCCAAGTTGTCAATGTTAATATTTTCCTAGCATAGATTTCAAATTTTTTAGCACTAGCAGCCCTACAATGTTGTAGCTTTGTGGCACTAAGAGATAATTGCGTAGATTCACTCATATTATCACTCCAGACACTTGCTTTATTACGTTTTCGGAGCAAAAATTTAGATAATTTGATTTGATTTAAATATGAGGGCACGCATTTCTTTGGACGTTTGAATCTCACACAACCGTTGCTATAAAATTTTATCTCTAAATCCTACTTGCGTCTTAATTTGTTTTGCATGGGCAGAAGCACGATTCATTTTTTTTAACTCATTTTGTATCTACCTTTGAGAACTTTGATAGGCAGAATCAGCAAATAGCAAGCTATCCTAAATATCCCTTAAGAGCTTTAATACCACATAAATTGTTAAGGGGATATAAGGATGGAAGGTAGTTGTATAGGAGTGTTAGAATGAATGGTGTATAGTTAAGGTGTAGAGGTGTTTTCAAAAAAAAAAAACAATGTGTTGACCATTGCAGGTAGTGCCAATCACTGGCACTTGCATTGAAGTGTTAGTAAGTAATGCCTATCACCTAGTTCCTTCTTAGATTTTTTTTTTTTTTTTTTTTTTTTTTGGGTACTGCCTACATTTCACTGTTACCTGGTTTGGGGAATCAGGAAAAAAAAAAGATGGAGAATGAAGTAAGCATTATAATTCAAAAGAAAAAAAGGGGGAGACATTTTTACAAGACGTTGACGAGTATGGTTGAAATTTAAAGCTCTTTTTCTTAATTTCTTATCTTTTTCCCCTTCTTTGTTAGCCAAGACCCTAGTCTTACGTTACAAACTAAAAGTCCTACCTAATTTAATCAAATTAGTTGTCTACATTAGTGGAGAAATGTAAGAAGAGTAAGCTATGGAGTGTTTAGAAAAATTTAAAGGGTTTGCATGCTTTGATCTGAGTGTCTTAAAAGTTATTTTTGTATGGCTATGCACACACCTACACTAGAATTCATGTATGGGGTTTATTATCATTTGACTATTTTCCTTATGATGGTTTGGTTCTTGGTTATTTATGTGGATAATTAACGAGATGTTTTGAGTATGTTTGTGATTTATTTGTATGTTTTGCTCGAGGATGATCAAAAATTAAGTGTGAGGTAGTTGAAAAGCTCGTAAATATCATATATTTTATGCATCGTTTACCTCATTTTTAGTAATGTATAAGTAACAATTGAGTAAGTATGAGCTAAAATGGGTTATTTTTATTTTTGTAGGGTTTGGGTGTAGGAATAGTTAAAATTGATCACTCAATTGGAAGAAAATTGTAAAATTGGGATTTACGTGCACCGGGGAGGAGCGACACAAATGCAGTTTTGGCAGAAATGGCATAACTTTCTTGTTCGAGTTTCGATTAAAGTGATTTTGAATGCATTAGAAAGCTAATACAAAGATCTACAACTTCATGTTTTGAGTTTTCTGAGATTCTAAAAGCATCAGGATTAAAATCGTAAAAGAAGTAGAGGTCTCCATATTGAAAGTTGCGCCCAAGCATGACCAATTTGTAGAGCATTAGCACTGTATAAGAGACTTGCTCAAATCTTTATTTCTGGAAGTCACACCCAAGTGCGACATTTATACAGTGCCCAGGCAAGCATCGTCGGCACCCAGCAAGTTTCATGAGCTTGCTGATTTTGCAGGAAACGTTCTCCCATGGACCCGTTTACAACGGAGTTTGTGTACTTATCATTCCAGAGTCCCGAAACCCCAATTTTACCTATAAATACACCCAAAAAAAGGGAGGAAACAACAATCCATCATTTTCCATCGTTAGCTTTTAGTTTTCAATAGTTAGAACAATTATTTATACATAGGGTAGATTTTCTCAAGTATTCAATCTAGAATTTTGTTCTCTTGTCAAGAATTCAATATTCAACGATTATCAACATGGGTTTTTACTGCAATTACTAAATTAAAGTTGTATTTATGCAATTCAATTTTTGTTTTCCTTGCACTCTTGTTCTGTAATTATTGTTCTTATCTTATGGCATTTAAATTCTTAATTGCTTCCATAGTTGAGAAGTTAGGGTTTTATTTTATCATTTTTAATCGCTTTTGTAGGAGTAGATTAATTTAAATTCTTGTTCTCGATTCTTGCAAGTAGAGTAGATTGATTAGATAGGTTTTTAGTCCATTATATTTATTTTACATTCTTTTCTTTATTTTGGTTTCTCATGATTAAATTTAGTTTATATTTAGTCAAACACTCTTGATTATTTCAACTAACTAGTAAATAGGCTTGTGAACCTAATACTTGTTCTGATAGTCCTCGTGGGAATGATCCTTACTCATCCTATATATAAATTCACCTCGTATACGTGCAAATGTGTGGGAGTTGATTTGGATAATTAACATTTTTTTATTATTACTTGTTCATTATTTTCAAAAACCTAACCAACATTTTACCGAACATACACCCCTGAACAAATACTCGTTCCAATAAGTCTTGCAGTTGAGATTTCAACTATTTTAGTTCTATTAGTGCCATGTGATATGGTGCCTTTGAGATCGATGCCTAAGCTAGGATGAACTCAACCACAAACTCAATTTCTCTTTCTGGGGATAAAGAGTTTATTTCTTCTAGAAAGACATCAGGAAAGTCCTTCACCATAGGTACTTCCTTAATGTCTTTTAACCTTATCTATTGGCTTATTAATCATGTAGGCTAGATATCCTTTGGCTCCCTTCCACAATAGTTTCCTAGCATGTGTGGCTGAAATAAATTCTGTAGAATTTATTATTCTGTGTATCAAATTCCAAAGTTGGCTCCCTAGGTAAACAAAACTTAATAACTCTCATTCTACAATCTAGTTAGGCATGATATTTAGATAACCAATCCATCCCTAATATAATGTCATAACCTTGAATAGTTAAAGATATTAGATTCTCTGGGAACTTTCATCCATTAACTTGGACTTCAAAATTCTTATAAAATAATCTATAATTATCACATGATCTCCCCTAGGTGTATTAACTTCTAATTGATATGGTAACTTTTCAACTTCCACACCAATATCATGCGTGAAATTTGATGTCACAAAAGAGTGCGTAGATCTAGGATCTATTAAAATTTTAGATAATTGATGAAATATAGGGATCGTTCTATCGACCACATTGGAAACTTCTGGCACCTCATCCTTCTTATCAATTACGAATACTCTAGCTGGATATTTCAGTTTACTAGCTTCTTCTTCTAGCTTCTTTTGAATTAGCCTACCTTAGCTACAAGAAGAACCTCCTTTCTCATGTATTTTTAGGCAGTTGTTTATGTGCTCCCACAATAAATACACTTTCTTGCCTTTCTCCAACATTCACTTTCTTGATGATTAGGTTTCCAACAATATCCACAATCTTGCTGCATTTGTGTTGAATGCTGGATTTTAGATACATTAGTTGGCCTTGCTGAACTCCATGATTGTACTTTGGGTCCTCTTGAAGTAGTAACTGGATTCTAAGAATGTATACTTTCTTTCACCTTCACCCAGTTATTTGTACAAACCATTTTACGAGCTTGGAAAGCCATAAGGCGCATTGCATTACTCTCAACAAGCAAGGCTTTTTCTAATACTTCACCATAAGTCTCCAACCTTGCTGATGCTAGACGATGTTGAATTTATAAGTTGAGCCCTTGTAGTGTAAATCTTCTTTTGCATTTCTTGTCCATCTCACCCATTTCAGGAATAAACTTTGAAAGTTTACTAAATTGTGCTTCTTATTCAGCCATACTTAAGATTCCTTGACGAAGACTTGAAAATTTGTTCTCCTACTTTTCTTGAATTATCGAGGGTATAAATTTGTCATTGAACTCCTTAACAAAATTTACCCAAGTCAAAGGAGTGTTCTCGGATGCCCATTTTCTTTGAATCAAGTTCCATCAAGATCAGGCAGTGCCTTCAAATTAAAATGCTGCAAGAGAAAAAAAAATTTTTCCTCAGAATACTTTAGAGTAGAGAAAATATTTTCAATAATTTCCAACCAATTCTCTGCCTATTCAGCATCAGGACTTCCATTAAATTTTGGATTTCTAAACTTTTGAAAACATTATAGAGCCATATCTTCACCTACATCATTACTGATAGGTTGGGTCATCGGCTGGGGTTTATAGATTGAGGATTGGCTGGCAGTTCCAAATGAGCCTCTAGAGTCTTTCCAAATATTAAGCCATTTGATTTAGGGCTACTACCATTTGTGCCGCAACATTATTTCCTATACCATTTCCTTGCTCGGGTTGAGCTACGGCTGGGCCTTCTCCTTGTATAAATTCCTCCCTAACACGATGAGGTATCTCTCCTCTACGTCTCTCTCCCTCTATTCTAATAATGAATAACAACTAATAATATAAAGAAAATGGCATAGAAGAAATATAATTCACATATAAGACCTATGCTCTATACTATTGTTTATATGACTTGCAACCTTACAGTCAAGAATAGGTCAACATTCACAAAACAAGATATATCATCCTCAGACTTAGTCCTATCTTAGAAACCTCCCAAAATATCAAAAAGATCTTTCAATCCTTTTCTTTTCCTACGATATCACATCCTCAAGTATCAGCTCTAGGGAAACTAATAGGTCCAACCGTAGAGCTAGTACTAAATTTAGTCTCCGATAGATCTACCTTATAGGTAGTATCTAATAGCTAGCTCTTAACTCTATCTATCCCTTTGTTGACCAGCTTGTTCAATGCTAGGTACCCAAAATGGAGGTCATGCATATGTACCCTAACTTTATTATTGGTGCAGTTAAGACAACATCTAACATCTTGTAGTTTTAAATCCTTTTGTCGCACCATTAAGGACTTCCTTTCTACTTCAGACTCAAGTTCCCTCACTCGCTAGCGTACTTACTCCAGCTCACTTGGTGAATCTACTATCATATGACAAATAGTGGTATTCTCTTTAGCAAGCCTATAACTTTCTCTTACAATTGCTAAAACTACCTGATCAGGGTAAGAATAGATCCTCTAGTACAAGAAGTAACACCAACCCATATCCCTCTTATGGTTATACCGGTTAATCATCGATCCAACTTTAGGTTGATAGGAGACTACTGATTGGCTACGATGACTAGGTTCCCATCTTCCTTTGCTGGCCATAACCTATATCAATCATCATAAATAAAATTAGTAAACTAAACTCATAACATAAGTCCGAAACAAAACAAAGGTTCCATCCACTAAATATGATAATCATACTAGAAACATTTTAACATCCACTATTCAACTTAGGCTCTGATGCCAACTGTAATGCCCCAGCTAGATCACCAATCTCCGGCAACCTTGTCAGATGTCTACCTAGCTCTCACCAAGACTAAGTAAATAAATTATGCTAACAACCTAAAACTGAATATCCAAACTTAGGTTGCATACATATCTCAAACCAACTTTAGTACATGTGACAAGTCATTTAGGCTTCCAAATCATAAACAAAATATAGCTATAACACTTGTACAATTTCACCCCAACTTATAACTACAAACTAGAAAACTACAACTAATAGGCTACTATTTATAATCAGCACAGACAACTACGGACAACCAAGGAAAAACTTCTAGTTGCTAGACGACCATATCACAAAATCCTTAGATCTGTACAGAAAAACAAATTTCAAAAAAATTTATGAGCTTATGCTTAGTGATGTCCATAAAAAAATTATATTTTAGTCATGAACGAAACATGTAATGTAGCCAAAGAAGCTACACATAATATTAAAGTACACACATATGAACCAAAATAAAATTCAAATAGTGGTGGATACAGTCATTTTCAAGTGAAATCTATATGAGAGTTTATATCTTTGTCTGACAAGCTAAGAAAACAATTCCAATATTCAACTTTCACCTCTTAATTCAAGTAAATCCCTCCAAATAATAAATTTCCAGCCATAAATTGCAAAACAAGTGGCCACAACAAGATTGGTAAACTCGAGACAATCGATATAAAATCACACACCAAACACTGACGATCGTCCCATTCAAGGTGCTTCTGATGTATAGCCATGATAGGTAGACTGTTTCAACCACAGTCTGCTACTAGCTTGGCATGTCTAACATACATACAACAAGGGCCCAGTTTTTCCTGGTATGATGATGTACACAACCAGGTGTACAACAAGCACATGTAATTTTACATATATAAATGAATTATGCTCAAGTTTTAAAAAAGATCTAATCACATTGTGTGCTTAATTTAATCACTTGAGTAGCACATAGTTCCAGCCATGACATGAAATTCACCATAGGAATATTTATTAAAACATAAACTAGGAATACTCACAGAGATAACAATCTTGTCAAAAATGTCTTTCTTTTCTTTAACCTTTTTATGTTGCCTTGCTCCTTCTTCCTCCTCTCGGCTTCACCTATCTCTCTCTTTCCTTTTTCTTTCTTGCTCCTTCTTCCTCTTGGCTTTTCCTTATTTCTTTCTTTCTTTTTCTTTTTCTCGCTCCCTTCTTCTCGGTTTCTCTCTTATTTTTTTCCTTGTTGATTATCAATTTTAGCTTCCAGTCAACTAAAGTTGTATAAGAAAAAAAAGTAAGCTACAAATAGTTTATTAGTTTAAGGGTATTAGGCGGCGAGATGTATAATTAGGAAGATGACACCTGTGCTGGGTTATAATCCTTATCATCTTAATAGTTTTAGTATTTTATTTTATTTTATTTTAATTATTTAGTCATATTTTTACTAGTCTAAAGTTATTATAGTTTGGCCCCCAACGTTCTTAAAATTATTTATTCAAACCCTAATATTTGGTTAATAGTTACATACACAACTTATAAGAATGAAATTCAGACAATCACACATAGAAAAGGTAATATATAATAAAATCAAATTATTTGTATGCATGTCCTCACAAAATACCCTGAAGGGATTATAGAACCTATCATAAAAATATGTGGGTGAAGAAAAGAAGTTACAAAATAAAGTACATCTGATTCTCATACTAAAACTGACATAAACCCAACCTTAACCACAACCTAGAATTTTCCTATTCTTGAATGTCAACTCAACTATTCTCAACTGAATAATCCAACTGACCTCTATTTATAAGGAAACAAATTTGACTACCAAAAAACCCAGTTAGGTTAGGAATATAATTCTAAAGCTAATTCTATTAGGAAAATACCAAAGAACATTGAATACCTTAAACAACTAAACTAATAAAACCCAACAATCATTGTATCTCCTAATATAATTTCTAATTGTTAAAGAGTTTAGTTTAATTATGCCAACAATACCTTACTTAAACAAAACTTTCCATGTAAGCAATCCATGTCTTCCATGATGAACTCGATCAAGAATTTCTTTGTTGACTTTGTCTTCTTTTTTTTCATCGTGGTCTGGCACCATCAATTTCTTTGATCTTTACCTTCTAATGTTTTCTAACGATCCACACATCTAAATAGATCAATCTTTGTCGCACACTTTGTCTTCAATTTATCAATCTCTTCCATTAATGACAACCAGTATCAAATTTCTCAATTTTGTAAATCAATCATAACATTTTTTTTCCTTAGAGTTTTGAATATCTTCATTGCATGCATGAACATTAAAATTCTAAAAAATATTGAATACAAACTTTGTAAAGAGTTCTAATTTTTTTAACACTTTTGCTTTGAATTGTATTCAGCATGCTATTCATTTGCCCAAAAAAAAACAAAGAAGAAGAAAATGTTTGGAACATTTATTTTTTTGCAGAGATTCTTAAGAATTTAAATATAACTAGTGGATAATAAAAACTTTTAAAGAGAGTTTTAATCTTTTTTACTCATGCTTTGAATTGACTTGATATGCTTTTAATGTTCCTAAAATCATTAGGCTAGAAAAACTTTAAACACTATACTAATGGATAAAGGGTTTAAGAATTAACAATATATTTTATTGGTCATTGTGATGAAATAGATATGATGCTACCTATGTTCTTTTGTTTCTTGAATTTCATTCAAAACACCTCTATCCAATTTATTTTCCAAATCTTAATTTCTTATCTTGACTAATTAATAATCGCACTTCTTCAAACAAAAAATTTAATATTTGTCCTTAGTTGATACATAAAGTATTGATAGATTTAAACCCTAATTTCTTATTCAATCTCATAAATACAATTGCACAAACTATTACTAATTGGTTAAAAATGAGTAATCTACTTCTAAGAGTAGCAAAACAATATTGCATGATTATATATTTAGAGAGTTAGCTAGGAATATATATATATTAGTAGTGCAAATTTAATATTAGGTTGCCTATATATCTAGGTGATGTCTAGCCCACAAGACACAAAAGATAGGCATTTCGACTGGACAAGCTATGAGGAGCCTCCCATCTTTAACTCATTGTGAACAACTATTAATCCAACTCGCCTAAGGCGAGTTAGCCATCTGTAAAGATAAGTCTCTAGATGTTAGGTCGGGAGTTTAAACTCTTGCCTTGCATCTATCAAGATTATTCATGATTTAAATCTAAATTGGTATATTAGTACGTGTACCTGTTTGGTCTAGAGGCAAAATTTATTTAGTTCCTTTAGCCTAATTAGACCTCCACTTTACAGTAGATATGTAGGATAGTATTATTGTCTATTAAAAAAACAATTACTGGAATGCAAATAAATAAGAGACTTAATTGAGACTTGTGTTGTTAGGAGGGATTGACTAAGAGGGTGCTTGGTTCAAACTTCAGAATTAGAATCGTAATTGAAATTATAGACCCAGGAAATCTAAAGAATAGAGTTTTTCATTCCAATATGTCTCATTGGTTGATGTTTGGTTTATGTAATCTTTCAAAATGTGATTTAACTAATTTTAGTTTTTACTCCTATCTCAAAAAAATTTCAAGCTTTATCTCTGTTTCCTTTCCATCCCTAGTAGTCCTTTGTCTATCTTGACTGTTCTCTCCCACTTTTCCTTGCTACTCATATCCTCTCTTCTTCAACTTTTTTTTATAAAACTTGTAAAGGATTGTAAAATCAATGGTTGTTATAAAGAGTAGCAAGTATTCTCACAATTTCACAAATCATAATTATCACCATCACTGGTTTCTTTTGGCACAAAAAAACCTTTTTGTCATAAACATTTCCAAAATAGAAAACACCAAGAAGAATTTCAAAGGTTTGGTGAGGGATTACCATTTGAAAGCTGTTGGAACTTCTTGATTGTGAATAAGGGGGAAAAATCCCCATCGGAATTGAAAGATGATTTTTGGGATATTAACAAGCTTCTTTGCAAATGCTAGCTACATAACTACTTTGCCGCTTGGCCTTCACAGTCTCAACCACAGCTGTGAATGAGGTAGCATCCGGAAAACTGACGCGATCCTCAGCCTCCATGATGGACTTGTAAAAAGACAGATGAAGATAGGGATGTCGTTGCCGTTAGTGAATGATGTGTTCTAGAGATTTGTATGATGATGATGCTATCGAGGTTTGATAATTGGATTGAAATTGATTAGAACAAAAGGAGGATGATATACGATGGTTGTTGTGGAATAGTACAGCAGCGGTAGTGGTGGTGGTGGTGGTGATACTAATGATAGTAGTAGCGGGTAGTGGGTGGTGGGGTGGTGGGTGGTGGTGGTGGTAGTGGTAATGTTGGTCGGTGATGGTGGTAGTAGTGGTTCGTTGTAGTTTTGATAAGGGTGTAAATGTTTGGGAGATGTAATGGGCAACCGTGTCTAATTTTTGACGAATGGAAATCAGATGAAGGTTTTGTCCAAACCTTCCAAAATATTCGGGTATCGAGAATACCCACTTTGTAGGTAATGATTCCAAAACGTTCATTTTTATAGTTTTAATCCAAACAACACATATGGAGTTTATTCCGATTCTTGATTCCAAAACCCTCCAAGCAAACACTCTTAAATTCTTTGTGGGTATGTTTGGATCCATGTATTTCAATTTAAGGAAAGATTTTAAAGAGATGGATTTCAAATGAGTTCACATGAATTCATATTTCATTGAAATAATTGTTTAACAAACTGTTTTGTTTAGTTTTAAATATGAGTCACTATTATAAAATATGAATAACCATTTTGCTTTGCTTTACATGTGAGGGACAAAAAAATATTTAAATGTGAAGCACCATTTACATCATTTTATATCAAATACAAATAGTCAAATTAGCACAGTAAATTCGTTTCTACATATCTATCATTTATATTCAAATAAAATTGCACTTTAGAACTTTTTTGAATTAGTCTTCTTTGCCGTAGATTAAAATATGCCTACCACACATATGACACAAAAATAATGCATATATTCTCTCTTCAAGTTTTTTTTTTTAATCTAGTACAATTTAATTGGAGAGGTGCTTACACTCACTCTCTAAAGCCTCCCTTATTTATTGCTTCCAATTATACTTATCTTCTCTACTATATCTCCAAATTCCAAGCCTGCTCTATTTTCCTTATCTTTCCTAAACTTATGCCTAATTCTAAATCATTAATATCTACGTTACGATCCCACTTATCTCGGCCAATTTCAAACAAAAATCTCATCTGCAATTTCTTTTTTATCTTCAAAAATTTTCTTATTTGGCTCCCTATTATAAACTGTTTTTCATTCTTTTCTCTTCCTATTTATTTATTCCCATCTCATTATCACCTTGAATCTTCTCTCTTCATAATCTATTGATCCCATATCATCAAGCAGTGTTCATTCAGTTCTATTAACAAGCAAGATAAAGCTTCAATTTCTTTACATCTTTTTAGTAATTGAGTTTTTTGGGTTTTTGTATATGGGTAGAGCCAGATCAGAGATGATTCTTAAAGGTTTAAAGTTTGTAGTGCAAAGGGTATCGATCTGTTTTAACTTTTTCCTCTTCCCACTCAAACAACAATGTTGTCGGTTCTCCGAGGTCTCCCTATTGGAGTTTCCTCAGATCTACCCACAACCAGGGTAAAGTTCACTTTTTGCATAAAAATATGTGCAAACTTTTTAATAATTTTTCTCCAATTTTGTGAAAGTTTAATCTCATTGTCAAGTTTTGGTAATTGGGTTATATTGGGTAATATATTTATTCATGTTTGTTAATTAAGCTAATTTTAATATCAGTTGAGCCTTTGGTGTTTGGCATTATGATTGAAACTGCTTTCATAAGATTAGAATATATTAATCTCAATTATTTTGGCAATTTATCTATTCCCAATTTATTCGACAAAAGTTTGTGATAATTTTGAACTTTCATGCAACAATTGTTATCTTTATTTGTGTGCCGCCCCAACCAGACCCAATTCAAAAGTATCCGGTCGAACACCTACATTTCATGATGAATCTAACCCTCGCTAGAGTTCAAGTACACTTATAAATAAGATTAAAACTTATATCTCAAATAAACCAATACATATACCTCAAATTTATATAAATGAATCACAATTTAAATAAAATTAAATGATCCTCTAAGAAATATAAATCCCAAATGATAATTTCCACTATACTTCCACTACGCTACTTTGATCTACGTATCTTGGACTTGAGGTCGGTGCCTGAAAATAAATTTTTTATAGGGAAAAACCTATGAGCTAATAAGCTCAGTGATTTTATAATACTGGTATAAAAAAGAAATTCTATTTTTAAAGGAAAACATTCTTTTCCAATAATAGTGGGTAAAAATCAATACATTTCAAGAAAAAGGTCTTATTACAATTAGTGCTATTTACATTAAACAATAAAACAATATAATTTTGTAAGACTTAACAAAAATAATTAACACTTAGCACAATCACAATTAATGCAATCAGTTGGCATTATGCCATACTTTTAAGCTCAGAAACTTACCAATAAGAGACCTAGATCATCCCCTATTGCATGCACGACTTGAACCTACCTCATCGCTCCGAAACAATATTTGTCACAGTCAATTAGATATCTAGAATATCTAGAACACTTCACTTGTTTCACACCGAATAAGATTAAACCTCCTAACCTCAATAGATACAAACATGGAGTAGATTCCAGGTCAATCATTGGTGCAATGCCTTCTCGATAACCCCTAACCACAACCGACTGAGCCCCATTATAATTTACTCAATTGAAGATTATACAAGTTCTAGAGGTGGTTCACAACTTTAATTGTCGTAGCACTTAGTTCGTATAACTTCCAATGAATTCACATGCATAATTAAATAAACACATGCGTGCATATAATTTCTCAATACAAAATTTCAAACAGGATTCCACATAGATCAATAGTAACATATCCAAATCAATAGCAATAAGTCCTCAAGTTATTCCAAGGGACTTTCCCACATTTTTATGGTAAATAAGCAATAACACAATAAACAATTTCAAAATTTCACGCTTGAAATGAAAACAATGAACAATAAATTTTCCAATTGTTATTCTCAAATGATTTAGTAGAAAACAAAGACATGAACCATTTCAATATGACTATTCTTTCCACTTTCACTTGTTGAAAGTTATGTCTAAATATTTACTGGCATCAATTGCTATAAAACTTCACAATCTTTTCTATTGGTACAATTTTGCTCATGAAGTTTAAATCTCTTTAACTTAGAATTATCTCTACTATTAGTTCACAAAGATCGGATAAACGCAATGTAGGCATTAAAAATATTCAATTCCATAATGTCTTAGAAGCCTTGGTTACTCATCAAGTAAAGCATATCAAAACTCATTCTCAATATCGTAGGATTTTCTATCTTCCACAACCAACTCAATCAAAATCCTAAGATCATATATTCCAAGAAACAAAGGCACGCCATAAGGTTTACTCTTTTTACAAAGTTTCGACTATCAAAAGCATGTATGTATATAAATTACCTTATACATTCTTTTCACTATAGATTTTTGCAAAAGGTAGTAGAGCAAATCAATTTAGGAAATTTTAGATTTGATAGTGTTTTGTAAAACATTTATATATTGAGATATACAACTCAAAAATTTTGACACTCTATATCATTAGAATCTAGATTCAGAATACTATAATCTTTATGTAGAATACTTATTCAAATTCTTGATCAAAAGTCCCAAAATGGCCTTATTTTACATAAGTAACATGAGTCTAAAATATAAGTTCCGGATTGACAAAATTTACTAAAATCTTCATATATTGAGTTTTAGAAATCCAAAAACCATGTTCTTGATACCGTTAGAAACCTAACTTGATATAGTAGAATTCTTATGAATGAATATTTCTTAGGCTATCAATGTAAAGTTTTCAAAAACGATCATAAAGTTAGAGTATCATTACGATCATCTATGTAAATTTTTAGATTTCATTATTTCACTAGAACCAACTCATTTTACTAAATATAACTCATATAAATCTAATTCTTAAAGATATTAGAAACAGTGCTTATAATAATAAAACACTTACAAATACCTCAATCTATGATAGAAATCATATGTGGTCCAAACTCATTTTCAAAGTTAGAGAAGTATCAAAGTTTCAGTACAAAATCCAGATTTAATACTCTTAACAAAAATAGTCATAATTTAGGATACACAATTCACATCACTATGATCTTTATAAATATAAAAACTAGAGTCAATGAATTAAAAATATTATGAGACAGTAATTTCATATAACACCTCTAAATGTCCCAAAATTGGCCTCAAATACAGAACATCGCAACTGTCAATATAAAATTCCAGATTTGACAGTATTTACCAAAATTATCATAACATGAGATCTATAATTCATATTACTATGTTCTTTCTAGATATAAAAACTAGAGTCAACGAAATAAAAATCTTATGGAGACCATATTTTCATGTAACACATCTAAATATCCCAAAATTGGCCTCAAAAATAGAATGTCGCAATTGTCAATGTAAAATTTGACTGATTTGACAGTGTTTATCAAAATTATCATAACTTGAGATCTATAATTCATATCACTATGATCTTTACAGATATGGAAATTAGAATAAAGTACTAAAACTCTTTAGAAGTATTCATTCCAAAATTCATATCATAACCTATTCAAAAGTAGCTCCGAACTCAGTACATAAACAAATCAAATATGTTCGTTAACATGAGCTGATTTTCATCTAAATTTAGAGATTAATTTCGAATAACACAAAATGATTTATATCAATAAATTTACATTGATAGTTATTCCTGTTAATCAGCTTTAATACGCAACAAACAGAACTTAATTCTGAGTTTTTTTCATCAAGTTATAGGTCATGAAAGATCACTACTCAAATCTGTTAGAAAAATATGTACTTTTGGGATTCAATTCCCAACTTTCAAAAACGAATTTCAATCACTCCAGTCACTTTCAAATCATATTATTTTCATCAAAAACTCATATGCAGGCATTTATAAACATAAATATACTACCAGTTAATTTATGAAAATATTTGGAAAATACTCACTTTGTTGATGTTGTCTTTTTCTACTTCCAACCTTATAGTTTCCCACATCCATTCTTGTGCAGTCACCACACCTTCTCCATGTTCTCTTTTTCTCAACTCACTCTCTCTAGATGTAATTTAATAGCAGAAAAATGAGAAAGAAAGAGTAATTTGAGCTAGAATGAGAACCCATTTATAGAAGAATTAGGTTTGTAAGATTAAAATATTTGGCAAATCATACCATACATTTGTCAAAAAACCGCCATTTCCTCTTTTTTGACCCATGGTTTGGCATGTAAATTGTTTCAGGTTTTCTTTTTCTTTTTTTTTCAAAATGTATAATTGCATTCTATGGCTCAAACTTTTATATATTTTCACTTGGTTGACCACATCAAAGTTTAATATCACATTTGATCATCCCACAAATTTTCTAAAATTTTAACCAAATCCAATTCACAAATTTGTAAAATTAATCAAATCCTTCAAAATCTATTTTCAATTATTTAGAAATATTGATTTATTAACATCTAGATGTGTACTTTAAAAATTAGTATCTCACAATTTGCATCATATACCTTTGGAAGAACTCGATAAGAAGGTGGAAGAATGCTTCATTTGAACTTCTTAGGATATATTTTTTGAATGTTTACTTTGTAGTTTGGTAATGTCCTAACTATGTCTCCTGAATTTGTTTATTATCTTCTATGACCTTTTTCTAGATTTTAGTTGATACTTTTCCATTTCCAATGATTTTGATTGTAAGCATAAAAATAATTTTGTCTAAAATTTTACATGTGATTATTTTTAAAACTTATATGATTTAAGAAAAAAAAAAAGTATGATCAATTTTGTTTATTTATTTATTTTTTTCCATACTCAAAAGTGTTTACCTACAATCTTGGTTTGAATGATAACAAATACAATATAATAGTTTAGTTGTGCAGGAATTTTACAGTATCTGACACAACAAGATTTTCAAAAGATGTATATCGTCCGGAAAGGAAGAGCTTCGGTTGATCATCAACATAGTCCAAATGGGACTAAGTTTCTCGAACGAAGGAATCCGTCTGAACAAGAATATCTCGGACACAATACATCGTCCAAAAGATTAAGCAGAGAACAAGGATTCTAAGGAGTTGACAACAGACGCTCAACATCATTTGAAGAAAATTCTATCGGACACACTTGACCGTCCAAGGGCAGATCAACACTTGCAAAGCATTAAACCTTCCGGACGCACTGCACTATCCGAGTAACCATCCGAACGTTATCCGGAAGGAGAGGTTCGTCCAACTCGTGCAGTATGAAATCCTAATTGCCCGCTCACAGTAGTCTACCTATAGAAAGGATCATGAAAAAGGCGATCAGAATAGTACTCGAATTCATTTACATAACTCAACAACCTATCAGCTTCGGACATAGGAACGAACACAAACTCGACCATCCGAACGTAGATTTAACATCCGTGTTGTTGATGATCGGATGCACAAAAAAGGTTTCGGACGTTCGAAACATATAACAGCTAGTTTTTCAGCATTTATTATTTAGCCATTGGAAGGTGGTTGGAAACTCTTTTATTGCACCTATAAATACCAACCAATCAGAATTTATGAGGTATAACTTCCACATGGAATACAAGCATCTACTAAAGTTATTTGAGTGAAAATAGGTTTTCAATAGTATTGTATTAGCAAAGTGTAAAAGAAAGTGATCTTCAGTTGTAAGGAGTGGAGAGATAATTATTGTACAAAAGTGAGGTTGTGTGTAAAACTTTTGACTCAACTAAATATAATTAGTGTGAGAAAGAGTGATCCTACTTGGTGTCTTACGTACAAAAGATTATTGTCTCACTTATATTGAAGAGGCACAAAGTAGTGGAATTATACCCCAAGCTTGTGGAGCTTGGGTGTTTGGTTTGATCTTTCTAAATCTCAATATTTGTCTCTCGTCTATTTATACTTGTGCATTTATTGCTTTGATCATTAATTATATTGCATCCATATTAGTTGAGTTTTAATTGCTTAATAGTTGCAATTAGTTTTATTAAACAACCTAATTCACACCTCTCTTAGGTTGCTTTTAGGCCAGCAATTGATATCAGAGCTTGGTCTTTTTCTTTTACTTAAATTGCATTTGACTAAATATCTTTATGGCAACCAATAATGCTTTATTTCTTGAAATTCAATCCATCACTAGACCACCTATGTTTGATGGGGTGAATTTTATTAATTGGAAGGAAATGATGAAAATCTTTTTGCAATCTATTGATATTGATTTGTAGTATGTTTCAATGGAGGTCCTTTTGAAGCCACTATTATTGATGATCACATAAAATAGAAGAAGAGAAAAAAACAAGGGATGAACTTACCCCACAAGATAAACAAATTTGACTTTGAATGCTAATGCCATGAATATATTGTACAATGCCTTGAATGCTAACGAGTCTACTCATGTCAAAGGTTGTGTCTCGGCTACGGGAATTTGGGATAAATTAAAAAAAATTCATGAAGGTAGTGATGATGTAAGATAACAAAAGAAATCCTTGCTTGTTGCCAAGTATGAGTCCTTCAAGATGGAACCTCATGAAGATATTGGTAAGATATATTGTAGATTCAATGATATCATTAAGGATCTTGAGACCTTGGATAAGGAATATTCTTTGGGTGAAAAGAATAGAAAGATTTTGAATGCTCTATCTAAAGACTGGAAAGCCAAATCTATTGCTATAGAAGTGGTAAAGAATTTAAATTCTATACCCATTGAATCCTTGATTAACTCTCTTACATCTTATGAATTGAAGTTCAAGGCCAAAATTGTGGATGATGAAGAAACAAGACACAATCAAAAAGAAGCATTGCCTTGAAGACTTCCCAAGAAGAAGATGAAAGTGGATCCATCAATTTAGAAGATGAAGACCTTGATGAAAGTGATCTTGCACTTATCACCAAAGGATTTCTCAAACACTACATCAACAAAAAGAGAATGAGGAAAGGAAGAGCAATTAACTCCAATAACTTCGAAGGAAAGACCAAGTTAGAAATCAAGAAGTAAAATGAAAAATGTTTTGAATGTGGTCAACCCAGGAAATTTGCAAATGAGTGCCCTTCCAAGAAGAAAAATGAAGGAAGGAAGTCTCGCTTCAACAATTTTTAAATCACATGGGATGATTGCAATTCTGAAGGAAAAGTTGAAGAAGAGATGGAATCGGCACAAATGGCCTTTATGGCTATTAGTGATGATGAAGTTACAACTACTTATGATTCAAATGATGAAAATGATGATTCTTGAAGCTTTGTTATAAAATTGCATGATAGCTTAAAGGAATCATATGCTAGAAATAAGGAGATTTGTAGTTAGAAAAAATAATGTCTTGTTGAATGCTAACTCTAAACTTGTGAATGAAAATAATAGGTTACACAAGAAACTGATGATTTGAAGAAAAGTATGCATGTGAAAACAAAGATCAAGGAAGAACAAGCCTCCTTGAAGAAAAGATTGGATTATCTTGATGTACTCTTGAAAGGAAAAAGTTGTTGATTTGAGAAGAAAT
The DNA here is from genome assembly GCA_025175665.1 of Cinchona pubescens. Lineage (NCBI taxonomy): Eukaryota > Viridiplantae > Streptophyta > Magnoliopsida > Gentianales > Rubiaceae > Cinchona > Cinchona pubescens. Next base: position 828,843 of record JANKKI010000256.1, on the reverse strand, counting down.
AGAAACATGTTGATCAACAAGAACTTTATCACTTTTAGAAAGAATGATTTATGTTTTGTAAAATCAAAATCCTCTTTGTATGGAAATAAAAATATTATTTGCAATTATTACCAACAACATGGACATGTGAAAAATAATTGTTATGTCAAGAGAAATGAAAAACATAGAATGAATTCCATGTGGATTTGTAGTCAATTTACTAACTTTTATGGACCCAAGAAAATATGGGTACCAAAAATTATCGCTTAATTCTTTGTGTAGGTAATGAACACCACCAAATAATGCTAAATAGTTCATTGATAGTGGGTGTTCAAGACACATGACTGATGAGACATCTCTTTTCACCAATTTCAAGTCCAAAAACAGTGGAAATGTGATTTATAGGGATAACATGAAAGCAAAATCAATTGTCATTGGTGATGTAGGTAAAAATGGTGAGACTTTAATTAAAAATGTGCTATTGGTTGACAATTTGAACTATAATCTTTTAAATGTGAGTGAATTATTTGATAGAAATTTATATGTATTCTTTACTACACATGAATGTTTAATTCTTGATAACAACTTTGTTGATTTGTTTAAAGGAAAAAGGCATAATGATGTTTATGTGGTTTATCTTGATAATATTAATAGTGGTAATATAAAGTATTTAACTGCTTCTAAAGATGATCTTTGGCTTTGGCGTAGAAGGTTTTGTCATTTCAATATGGATTTGATTGATAATCTTGCTAAGAAAGAATTGGTAAGAGGTTTGCCAAAATTAAAGTTTGAGAGAAACAAAACTTGTGATGTTTGTCAACTTGTCACTAGTAAACAAGTTAATTTTTTTTTTAAACCAAAGAATTGTGTGTCTACTTCTAAACCTTTAGAATTATTACATTTCGATTTGTTTGGTCCAACTCAACATGCTAGTCTTGGTGGTAGCAAGTATGCTTTTGTAATTGTTGATGATTATTCTAGGTATACTTGGGTACTATTTCTTGTTCACAAAAATTAAATCTTTTAAAATTTTGTAAAATTGTTTTCCAAAGTACAAAATTTGTTGAATTTGAAAATTGTTCGTTTGAGAAATGATAATGGGTCCAAATTCAAATTCGGAGTTTTTCTTATTTTGTGATCCCAACAGTATTTTGCATAAATTTTCAGTTACTAAAGTGCCTCAACAAAATGGTGTTGTTGAAAGGAAAAATAGAACACTTTAAGAGGCAACTAAAACCATGATAAATGAGTATGATTTACTAAAATATTTTTGGGCTGAAGCCATCAATGCGGTTTGTTATGTTATGAATTGTCATTCCTTTAAGACCAATTTTGAACAACAACTTCTTATGAACTCTAGTTTTGTAAAAAGCCTGTTGTGAGCTATTTCAAAGTTTTTGGTTGTAAATGTTTTATTTTGAAAATTAAAGAGCATCTTGGAAAATATGACAAGAAATAGGATGAAGAAATTTTCTTAGGATATTTTAGTGACAAGAAAGCATATCGAATATACAATAGAAGAACTCTTGTGATTGAAGAAGTTGTGCATGTTACATTTTATGAAACTAATGATTTTATTTCAAGAGATGTTTGTAAAGATGAAAATATAGGTGTGCAAAAGAAGCTTGAAAAGCTCACCAAGAGGATCATCAAGAGACAAAGGAAAGCAATGAGAACAATACTCACCATTTCGATGAAGAAGGAAAGGAAAGATGATTTTCCAAAAGATCTTCCAAAAGCATGGAGATTTGTCTCAAATCATCATCAAGAATTAATCATAGGTGATCCATCCGATGGGGTAAAAACTAGTTCTTATAAACTTTTGAACAATAATTGTGCCTTACTTTATCCTCATATTGAACCTAAACATGTGGATGATGCTTTAATGATGAATCTTGGATTCTTGCCATGAAGGAAGAACTTAGTCAATTCAACAAAAATAATGTGTCGACTTTAGTTGAAAGACCCTCAAATCATCCAATAATAGGAACAAAATGGGTTTTTAAAAATAAACTAAATGATAAAGGTGAAATAGTTAGAAATAAAGCTAGACTAGTTACGAAAGGTTATGCTCAAGAAGAAGGGATTAACTTTGATGAGATCTTCGCACCCGTTACTTGTTTATAATCCATTTGTATGTTTCTTGTATATGCATGCTTCAACAATTTCAAATTATTTCAAATGGATATAAAAAGTGCTTTTTTGAATGGTTTTATTGATCAAGAAGTTTTTGTTGAACAACCCCCGGATTTTGAAAATAAAGATTTTATAAATCACATTTTTAAACTATCAAAGGCTTTGTATGATTTGAAACAAGTTTCTAGAGTTTGGTATGAAAGATTAACTGGTTTTTTTTTTATTGAAAATGGTTTTAAAAGGGGGGTTGTTGATGCTACTTTTTTTACCAAAATTAGTCATAATGATTTGTTAGTTGTTCAAATTTGTGTTGATGATATCACTTTTGGAGCAATTAATGAAAGTTTGTGCAATGAATTCTCATGTTTGACGCAGAAGGAATTTGAAATGAGTATGATGGGAGAATTACAATTCTTCTTTGGACTTCAAATTCACCAAACAAAGAAGGGAACCTTTATCACACAAATCAATTACACAAAGGATTTACTCAAGCAATTTGGAATGGAGGATTACAAACAAGTTGGAACGTCAATGTGCACCTCAACCAAGCTTGAAAAAGATGAAGAAGGTAATAGTGTTGATGAAAAACACTACAGATGTATGATCGAAAGCTTACTTTATTTAACAGCTAGTAGACCAGATATTATATTTGCCGTTTGTCTTTGTACTAAATTTCAATCTTGTCCTAAAGAATTACACTTAATTGTTGTCAAAAGAATCTTCTAGATACTTAAAAGGGACATTGAATTATGTCTTATGATATCCTAAATCCACTAGTTTTGATTTGATTAATTACTCGGATGTTCTAGATTCCAGTTGTAAGATTGATAGAAAAAATACTAGTGGTATGTGTCACTTTTAACATAATTGTTTGGTGTCTTGGCTTAGTAAGAAACAAAGTTCTATTTCTTTGTCTATGGCGAAAGCTGAGTATATTGCTGCGGGAAATTAGATGTGTCAACTTCTTTGGATGAAACATACTTTGAAAGATTTTGGTGTTATTTTTATTATGTGTCCATGAGATACGATAATAATAGTGCAATTAATCTCACAAAAAATCCAATTCTACATTTTAGAACAAAACATATTGATGTCAAGTATCATTTCATAAGAAATCTTGTTTGTTAAAAGGAAATTTGTGTTGAATTTGTTTGCACTAAAGGTCAATTGGCTGATATTTTTACTAAAGCTTTAGCTTTGGATTATTTTGAATATCTCAAAACTTGGAGTTGGGTGTTACTGATTTTAAAATTTTGTGAGTTGTGTTTTCGGACGCAAACTCTCTATGTTCTTAGACGAACATATTCGTCTGAACTCTTTGGTATTTGAACATTTGGTCTCAGACACTCTCTTTCATCTGAACTGTCCATCTATTCGCCCAAACTCCCTAAAAAATCTTTCAGACGATCACAACTGTCCGACAGTCTTTTGGACACATAAGGCAACTATTTTGGCCGTCCGTTCATCAGAGATCAGACGTGCATTTGAACGTATACCAATCATTTGGATGTCCGAACGAATATTTTACAATGTTAAAACCTTTTAATTTCCTCTTTTTGGACACTCTCTCTCTCCACCGAACCCTTGCTCTCGCGAAAAAAAATGACTTCTCAATTCCTTCAATTCGTCTCATTTTCTTCAAAATTCATCAAACAAATCATCTTCCCATCTCTTCACCAATCTTATTTCAACCCTTTTCTACCTTATTAACACCTCCTTCCTTCCAATTCCTTAAAGATGTCATCTCCTCACTCCTATTTTCAAACTCTTTAATCCTTACCTCTAATTCAACATTGTTAGATCGCATGGGAGGGTCTTCAATAAGCACTAGGGAAAAGAAATCGAAGGGAAAGGCTCCAGCACAAGGCCAAACCTCAATAAATCCTTCATCCATTCCCAATCCCACTTTGCCCAAATTCATTGATGCTAAGGCATCTGAAAGGTATACATCCTTACTTAGTAAATCCATTATTGTGCAACGTTCTCTTTCCCAAGGCATTTTTGATGAATTAAATTTATCTTTTGTTCAAGAATGTTTTGAAAAACAAAATGGGAGAATTTAATTCATATTGACTTACCAGTGTATCATGACATAGTTTTACAATTTATTGCAAATCTTCAAAAAAGTTCAACTGTTCAAACGTTAGCGTCTCGTGTGAACCACATTAACCTAGAGTTTAATTCCAATATTACTAACTTGATTTTTGAATGTGATGTTATTCCTTTTGATGAAATTTCATACCTCTTTTCTCTAGACAAATGGCTTGCTGTTGACACTCGATTTGATGTCGAGGAAGTGAAACAAATTTTTTATTTTGATTTCAAACAGGCGTTGAAAGTAAAAACCACTTTACTTAGTCCTAAGCTCAATATTTTGTACATGTTGGTTACAAACTTGCTATTACCAACTGATGGTTATCGTACTGAGTCAGAAAAAATGCAGCTGTATTTGTTTTATTGTGTTTTTAAAGGAATTAACCTTGACTTTGGATATTTGTTTTGCTCATTGTGGGAATTGTTCTTGACTAATACTCAGAGGAACATCCCATTTGAAAAATTTTTAGCAAAAGTTTTTTATCAGTTTGACATTCCCTTCACTAGCAAAAAGCAATATCCCCCATATTAACAAAGTTTATGTTGAACAAAAAGGATTGCATTTTTTCAATAAAAAAAAATAGTTCACTAAATCTGAATATGAAATTGAAAAATTAAAGGATCATGCCTTGAGTTCAGGACAAGCACTTCCTGATCCTATTGTATGCCTCCTCAACCCTCTTCATCCACATATCCACTAACCCATCCTTCACAAATATCCTCTTCTAAACCTCCATTTCACAATTGTACACCTTTGTCACCAATCTGGGAAATCAAATGGCCACATTTTAGCACTGAACCCTTCAAAAATTAAAGAGGTTGGAAACCAAGCAGTCTATCCTCTAGGAAGCTTTAAGTTCAGGCATGTCTACCTTCGCTCAAGTACAATTTCCATACATTCAGTCTCAATACACTCTTGAGTCCTCCTCTGACAGCGACAACAAAGAAATTGAAGATGTCAAACACTCCAACCTTGAGTAGGAAGCCCATGGAGATCCAGCTGGTGCATCAAATCCTGAGGATGCTACTGCTCTAAACGCCGACGCTGATGATGATGAAGATGTTGATGACACGTCTAATTACATCATGCAGCACCGTGATACTCAAGAGACCAGCAAGCACAACAGTGAAGCCACGGATGATGATTTGTCCACAAAAAAATGAAAACGCGAGTGTAGCGATCAAAGAAGAAAAACGATTTAAATTCCACCTCCTAGCTTATGTTATTTTAGGTTAAACTTGTTTAGTTTGAACTTGGTTGGTTGAACTTGGTTGTTTCTTGACATTGATGACCTTGTTAATATTGCTTACTGTTGATGAATTTGGTTTAGTTTATATTTCTATGATATTCATAGTTTTACCTTCTTTGAGTTTAGTTTTTATTTCTTACTGTTGATGAATTTGGTTTAGTTTATATTTCCATGATGTTGGTGTTTGAGTAAGGGAGAGCATCATCTCTGGAGAAGTTTTTCACTTGTTTTGTTTTGATGATGCCAAAAGGAGAGAAATGTCATTGAATTTATGGTTGTCTTATTAAGATTATGGATTGATTAATTGAGCTATAATTAGTTTGCCTTGTGATTTGTCATCATAAAAAAGAGGGAGATTTTTTACCTACAATCTTGGTTTTGACGATGACAAATACAATCTAATAGTTTGAAAATGAGTTGTGTAGCAANAATTCTACAGTATCTGACAGGATTTTTGGACGCTACATATCGTTCAAAAAGGAAGAGTTTCAGAACCTCAACATCGTCCGAACGGGACTAAGTTTCTTAGACAAAGGAATTCGTCCGAACAAGAATATCTTGGACACAATACATCGTCTGAAAGGTTAGGCAAAGAGCAAGGATACTAAGGAGTTGACAACGGATGCTCAACATCGTCCGAAGAAAATTCTATCGGACACACCTAACCGTCCGAAAGCTGATCAACACTTGTAAAGCATTAAACCTTCCGAGCGCACTGTACTATCCGAGTACCTAACTCAACAATCTATCAGCTTCGGATGTAGGAATTGACACAACCTCAGCTGTCTGAAAGTAGATTTAACCTTCGTGTTATTGATGATCGGACGCTTGATCGAATTTATAAAAAGGCTTTGGACGTCCAAAACATATAACGGCTAGTTTTTCAGCATTTATTATTTAGCCATTGGAAGGTGGTTGGAAACTCTTTTATTTTTCTTGCACCTATAAATACCAACCAATCAGAATTTATGAGATATAACTTCCACATTGAATACAAGCATCTACTAAAGTTATTTGAGTGAAAATAGGCTTTCAATAGTGTTGTATTAACAAAGTGGAAAAGAGAGTGATCTTCAATTGTAAGGAGTGGAGAGATAATTATTGTACAAAAGTGAGGTTGTGTGTAAAACTTTTGACTCAACTAAAGATAATTAGTGTGAGGAAGAGTGATCCTACTTGGTGCACAAAAGATTATTGTCTCACTTACATCGAAGAGGCACAAAGTAGTGGAATTACACCCCAAGCTTGTGAAGCTTGGGTGTTTGGTTTGATTTTTCTAAATCTCAATACTTGTCTCTCTTCTATTTATACTTGTGCATTTATTACTTTGATCATTAATTATATTGCATCCATCCTGCTTGAGTTTTTACTGCTCAATATTTGTAATTAGTTTTTTAAACAACCTAATTCACACCTCTTAGGTTACTTTTGGGCCAACATATAAAAAGTTTTGAGCCTGATTTCCAAATCTATAATTGTTTATAGGGTATAACTTTTTTCTTTTTTTTGGGTTTTCTAAATTTATTTATTTATTGTGTTTGATGGAACAGAAAATTGGTGATGGTGAAAGGAAAAGGGTGAAGGAAGGAGAAAAACACCTTCAAGAAGTTCTATTTGGATAGTTGTCAAAAAAATCTTTCCTTTTGATTGTGAATCTAGGGAAGCAAGATTTGTTATCATTCATCCTACTGAACGGGAACCACAAAAAGGATTGTCAGTGCCAAATCTAAACTTGACTAGAAGATTGGTAGTAGATCCTTCTAAGAAATCTTTCTCGATAATTGTATCCACATATGCATTTTATTCATGTGATGATTTTGGTGTTTTTTTTCTGGAATTTGTATGTTTTATTCTTTTTGGAATTACTAATTATTATAAATTAATTCGGTTGTGGAATTTGATTATCCAGCTACACATATTGATACCGTTGAGATTGTTACAGTGAAGAGGATTGTAAGTTTTTTATTCACACATCGTAATTGTAATTAGTTCGTTGCTTTGAGTTAAATTAATTTATTCTATGTTGTCATCATATTTGATTTCAATTCCTGTTCGATTCTAATTGTGAAAGAAATCATTATCATATTCTAGATACTTGCCCATGTAAATGCACGAGATTTGATTGCACTCGTTATGATAAGAGGTTGTTCATTGAAAACTGGAAAGTAATTCATGAGCTGATATGGACTGCTTTGTTATGTTACAGCCATGAAAACCATCAAGTGGCTAAATGAAAATCTAAAAATCTAAAGCACTAATATATAAGTGGAATTGACTCACATTTTCTCTCTTTGTTTTTACGAGTACCTGCACATAGGGCTTTGACATAATAATATATGTAAAATGGGTTCACTACTTTTAATATCATTTTTCATTTCACTGTGACTTTGGTACTCATTATTGAGCACTTATGAGAACAAACAAGTATGAAGCACTAGACTTACATGTATAAGTACATTTTGCTCTATTCTTAACACTTCGCCGTTTTTCTTGAAATTTTACCTAGATCAATAATAAAGAAGTTAACTTAATGGACAATTAATGACCAAAAAGTAATCAGAGCTGCTAAAATAGGGGGAAAAAAGTTGATACTATTTGAATACTAAGCATTTGAGCTACTTGGGTGTTTAGCTTATGATTAGTTTATATAAAAATGAGTCTTTATGTTATATCCCAAAGTAACTTTCATAAATTAAAAGTCTTCATTACTTTGTGATTATACTCTCAAAATGGTCAAAAACATATAATAATATGTTTACCATTTTGGTTTCTTATGGATATGATAGTCTTAACTGGAATTCAATTTAGTGATTTTTTCCTTCATGCAAAAAGGTAGTAGCGGTTACTACTAGCAAAAGGAAGAGAAGGAAGAGAAAGAAGAGGATATCATGCTAAAAAGTTCTACTAAATTTTGGGCAATTAAGTGCTACTACTGCTATTTGGGTTTGATGGTTGAAATTCACAAATGTTTCAAAATTTAGAAGTCGAAGATGGTGTTAAAGAAAAATATGAAATTTGTTTTTAAGTCATTTCGAGGAATAAGGCACCTCCTATTTGATATAGTGACAAAGAACTTGCATACTTGTTTCCTTGATATCTCTCTCTTTATTCTAAAAAAAGTTTTGCCCTTGTTGGCCGAAAAGACGAAAATTTGGTTGAGTATATTAAAACCAACAATTCTGCCATTGTTTTTAGCTGAATTGGAGGCAAATTACTCATATAAGTTGGTGGTTGGTTGGACCCTGATGTTAAGCCATGTAAACAATTCAAGAATTGAGGGTATCTCAATCCCATGCCTTGATGTCATGAGAATGTTGAACTATCTACCGGAGATATCCATAAAATTAGGTTCCTGGCACTAGATGATTCTGGGAAGTCTTAAACAAAAATGCTGTGTTTTTTATTCCATTAATGTTCCTTTAATTATTTGAACTATGCATGATTTAGATTTTGTATTGTAAAGATTAGAAAAGAAGGAATTAAATATTTTCATTGAATTTTATATTTTCATTTTGCCAAGTATATACAGATTATTTTTCAAAAATGTACTCATTTGTTAAGGATGCACATGATCCACCTATTCAAAACCTTAATAAATTTGTGAGAATGGGATGTATTTTGTAGCAAAATAATTATTTTTTTCGAAATTTAACAATAGTAGACATCAATCCCGTATCTGAAGGGGTTAAAAGACTAGCTGGGGAATAAAGTGACAAAATGCAAAGGAAACAATATATATGAGTATGTATATCTATATCTATATACATAGTATAGCAAAGAGTGGTTTGTGAGAAGTTACAAGAGGATGACAAGTGGCACCGTACTATTGGTTATTTTCTACCTATATCACTAGTTAACTAAAAACACTAATATAAGTTTAAATATTCAAACCTTAACTTTATCCTCACATATCAAGTAATTTTAATTAGGAAAAATGAATAAAAACTTATTATGGATTCTTTCAAGTAATTCTTAATTTTTATATTATCCAGCCATTTATATATGGACAAAAGTTTAGTCCATTAAAAAATAACAAATGAGCTTATGATCATAAAATAAAGATTTTAATGCACATTTAATGCCTTTGAAGTAGTTTTTTTGTTAGGAAAAAATGAATACGAACTAATTATAGATTCTAACAAGTAATTCTTAATTTATATATTATCAGCTCATTTATATCCACAAAAAAAGTTTTTAGTTTTTACCATTTGGTTAACTATTAAGTGGTGACAATGGCATGCCTAGAAACTTAATAATAATTGTAAAAACTTAGGTAATAGTGTCATCCTTTTTTCTTTGTTAATTTTAGATATTTCACTTCTAAAATAAGAAAATATCATGCTATTTTAAAATTTTAACCCACTTAATACTTGTCAGATTTATCATATTTTCAATCATTCTCAAGATGATTAGATGACCATGATAATTACGTACATTCCAATTAAATGCCTCACATTTCATAGGAATTTCAATCACCCTCGAGTCCTCCAATACGCTACAATATTTTTCACTCTTCCTTTTGATATATGTATCTTTTTCACCTTTTACTACCTTTGCATTATTGTAAATTTTTTTATTATTGTTGCTTATTTTAGAATAAATTTTGATAACGAAGTGCAATTAAATGGGACCTATTAGCCATGAGTTCGAATCACTAAGGAGTAGAGAAAGAGGTGACTTAAAAAAAAAAAAAAAGTTCAAGAATATTCGCCTGAATTTTCTTTTCCTTTTTGTAAAAGTTTTAATATGATTTTAAATGGATGGTGATGTAGCAAGTCAATTGTCTGTTGGATTTTTTTTATGATACTTTATGATAAAATTTTAGGATACCTTGAATTATATATTCAAACATATTATTTGAGATATTATCTATCTCCCTACACTCTGTAGTTTTCAGCATTCCTTTGTTGACCTTAAAGTGTGATAATTTTTATGTTGATTATTGTTGAATATGATTGCTTGATCATCTTAAACCAAGACAAATGAAGTGTTCTTTCTTCTTCTTTTTTTCCCAACAGTCAATTCTAATTTTATATTTTCTTGTATAATTTGTGTTCTAATAATTCATGTTCGATTATCGTGTGCATTTCTATAGGTTAATTATTTAATTATTTTCTTAAATGGAATTCAATTCACTGAAAACTACCAAAGGTAATTAGGTTATAAAATTGCAAGAATAGAAGAAAATAGAAGAAGGTAAAGAAAATCATGCCGTAAACTTGAACAAACACAAACAGAATGGTAACATAATTAGTATATTGTTTTCATTTTTATTTTTTCATGATTTGACCTCACGCACATTTTGAGTAATATATACATGTCACTTTATATTTATTTCTATAAACTTGCATTAAAAAAAAGATCAACAGTTGATCTCTACCTATCCTTGATAATTCAAACTCATGATATAGATCATAAGAGAAGTGTAGTCTTACCATTTGAGATACACTCTTTTGTCATTATAGAATGTAATTGCATTATCTTTAGAGAAGGTATAATGCATCTCAATGTACAATCTTACTAACACACTAACAAACGTAAACTTGAATTACACCATAGTATGTCTATATATACACTTCCACTGTGATGTAAATCATAGGTTCGAATTATCAAGAAGATAGGTAGAGATCCACTGTAAATCCTCTTTATAAATAAAAAAAAAAAGTAATAAATTTATGTAACTAATATTCTTTTAGTTTTTGTTAATTAATTAACTTCATTTTCTATTTTACTTAATCTTACTTTTAGTATATAGATATAGAAATTCCATCATTAAATCTTATTTCTCTTATTATTACCGCGATAGAATTCTTATCAAACATGTTGGTTAACAAAAACATTACATTTTTAAAGATTAAGTGAAACAAATTTAAAAGACTTTATATTAGTAATACAATCAATATAAACATGCAACAATTCAACCTTTTATAGTTGATTTTAATCATAAAATATCCTGATAATTATGGTATGCCCTTTTGAACTATCTTTCTTTTTTTCCTGCCTTATAAAAACTATATAATGCTAGCTTTCTTCATTTCTTTTCTTATAAAAAATAATAACTTTATAAGATGTTATGTATGGCACACTCAAATAATATGAGAGATAAGTATTCAACAAATAAATATTCGAAAACTAAGTTTCATTCATTCAAACTTTTCACTATAAAATCATGTGTTATTTTTGTGGATACATCTATCTAAGCTATTTTGCGTATATAATTAACATGTAGTTTAATTTTGAGAGTCATTAATAGAGGCAAAGTTACACCAAAAGTTTAGTTTTCAATTATCACCATTTAGTTAAATATTAGATAATTTATACTATCAATTCACTTGTATTATTTGAGTTTAAAAGGTCAAAATATTTTTGTGCTTGTGCTTTTTCGGTTAGTTTAGATATAACTTGGTGTAGTATATATTTAAGAAAAATCCTTGTGTAGTTTAGCTCATTTGGCTTTTATCTCACAAAAATCCAAACACAAGATATCTCAATTTCAAGTTTCCTTCTGAATCTGGTCTGTTTCTAATTTCCAAGTATTTTCCAAAACAAAACGTTAAAAAGTCATTCTAACTAGACTTAAAACTACATTGTTTCAATTAATTTGGAAGATTGATTTTAAAATAAAAAAAGTTCACAATATAGTCCGAAGTACTAAATCTCTTGCCAAAATGCTTTACAGGGTAAAATTCACCATTATGATAGTTGTGTTAGTGGAGTTCATTTTCATCCATCTCCCAATCAAACCAAAATACAAGGTGTTATGTGTATGGCGGCTAGGTAACGTGCAAGGGAAAATTTGCCCCATATTACTCTTTTGGACGGTGATTAACTAATTATATGCGTTTAGATGGGTAAATTGTGTAAATCAATGAGTGCCATGGGTACCTATTGGGAAAAGAAAAATTACATGTTGACACCCTATATATATACCCTTGTCTAAGTTTTGTCCCTTTAACTTAATTTATCATCAGTTCAACAGTTTTTAGAAATATTGAGGAACAAACGTGCCATTCTTTCTCTATTTTCTTTCCATTCCTTTGCATTATTTTCTCCTTCATTTCTTTTAAAACACAACATATTCCAATTATAAAATCTTGAAGTATTTTTGGATGCAAACCATTTTGTACATAAGAATAACAAGATAAATTAATAATTTTATTAAAGCTAACTGATAACCTATTGCAATACAAAAAAAATGAAATCGATCAACTAATTTATATGTAGTCATATTGCTTATATCTCGAAGGCATACTCAGTGCAAAATAATAAATACAAAGATTTCACCAAAATTGAAAAAATGAGATTAAGCAAATTCATTCCAAATATCCAAAGGAAATAAACGTATGAGAAAGTAATGGCATAAAAAAATGAAGAACAAAAGAGAACAAAAGGCGGAAAGAAAATAATAATAAGACTATAATATAGAATAGGGACACATTTGTCTAACAACACTTACAAATCAAACGAATTTGGTTAAATGATGATAAAGAGAAACAAATTGAAGTGATCCAAGTAAGACAAGCATATAAATATAAGTATACAGTGTAATTTACCCTGAGAAAGAGCGTAAAAGTCTGGTAAAAGTTCAAGCCCAATCTCATCTCTGCCTTCTTCTCAATTTGTTCACTCACTAATGGAAAATGATTTTGCCACAGCTGCTTTTGTAAGAAAAATGATTTACAAAAACTCAAATTTATGATTACTTATTAAAGTCACTTTACGTGATAAGATAATAGTGAATTACCAATTATATAATTCTAAATACTCTTTCGCATTTCGTTCCTCCATATGTAATGATACATTAATAGTTTTGTCATTTTAATACTTTACACTCATAAAAATATCGAATTTACCACTATCACTCCTTTCTTTGTTCATATAAAAAAATTAGGATCGCTCGTCTTAATTTATAACATGTAAGTTAAGGTAACGGATTCAATCCAAATAAATTCATAAGTTGCATAATTATAATTACACCCAACCAGGTCAGAATTAATCTGACTAGAGAATTGGATTCAATAAATTATTAGTTTTACCGTTCTATCAATGGATCACCGGTTGAATTAACAATTCTAAATAATAATAAAATAACATATTTAAATTATAAAAAATATTTTTAGCAAAAAATATAATTATATTATAAAATCACAATATACAACATTTTTGTAAAAGAAAAATTTTCGTAGAAACATAAGTCTTGTAAAAGCTAATATAAAAAAAAAAAAAATTTACCTCAACAAACATGATAATTAATATTTTGTTTGCTTTTGTTAATTACGGGTAAAAAAATAAGTAATATATACAATTTAAATATCACTAATTATTAAAAAAAAACAAATTTTAGAAGATTTATGAAATATTTGAAGTCAAAAAATTCATTTTCAAGTAAGTCCCTCAAACCCACAGGGTTCAACAAACCCGTCATTCACCGATCTCCACTTCAAGTACAGGATTTCACCCCATGCCACTAAATTACTTCTTTTTGTTTGGTCATGTTATCACACTGATCTTTCAGTCCCATGACTGAGTTTTTTTATTGATTCAATTCAACCGCCGGGTTGGATCCGATTTATTCATGGTACCTAACTTTTCGAATCACTCCTAACAACATTAGATACATAGTCGGAAAAAGAAAATAGAAGAGGTGTCCAAGAAATACAAAAGCTACAGAATAGAAAAATAATTAGGAAAAGGTTGTTAAAAAAAGAAGTATAAAATCTGAAAGGGGAAAAAAACCCAAAAATTCCTGTTTTGGTTTTAATTTCATTTTAGAATATGACTGAATAATTACTGTGAGTTTTTCTTTTCTTTTTTCTTTTCTCCAATCCAGCCACAAGTATTTCTATGGTCATAGCATATCGATCTGATTTATAATTTAATGTTATAAATTTTTAATTTATGTTAAAATACATCATTTACTTATTATGTGTGATGCGATACTGGTGAGAATTTCCGATAATAGTATAATTTTGGCAGTCACAACAAGGGAATTTTAGATATTTTAACATATATAAATATTTGATTTACAAACCAAATCCCACCTAAAGTGTGATATAAAAAATATTTAAATAAATCAATTTTTAAATTTATTTATAAATTTTATAATTAAAATTAAATTTTAAAATATTTTATTTACATCAATTAATATTATAAACTTTTTAAAATTTAATTTATAAATTTATAGACAGGAATTAAAAATCAAATCAAACTAAATATTTGTCGTCTCATTAACATCCTAAGCCCCTAACTAAAACCGTACCTACTTCCTTTCTCCCCCACCGTCTCAGCCGCCACCAACCGCCGCCGCCAACCACCATGCAAGCCAAGCTGTTAACCCCGCCAACCAGCCCAAGACTTTCTTCCTTAAAAACCCACAAACCAAAATTCAATCTTTTTCCCGAAAGGGTCCTCAAATTCACCATCAAATCCTCCACTACTCAAACAGCAGCACCACCACCACCGCTAACCACCACTCCATCGGAGAAGCTGAATAAATACAGCTCAAGAATCACCGAACCCAAGTCCCAGGGTGGCTCCCAGGCAATTCTTTATGGAGTAGGACTCTCAGATGATGACTTACGCAAGCCTCAAGTAGGAATATCATCAGTTTGGTATGAAGGGAATACTTGCAATATGCATTTGTTGAATCTTGCTGAGGCTGTTAAAGAGGGTGTTAAAGAGGCTGGAATGGTGGGATTTAGGTTCAATACTATTGGAGTTAGTGATGCCATTTCTATGGGGACTAGAGGGATGTGTTATAGTTTGCAGTCAAGGGATTTGATTGCTGATAGTATTGAGACTGTTATGGCTGCTCAGTGGTATGATGGCAACATTTCTATCCCTGGTTGTGATAAAAATGTAAGGCCTTTTGTGCTTTTTTTTCCCCCACATTGTTGGTTATGGACTGGATGCAATGTACTTCTGTTCTGGATTAAAAAAAACTCAGCTTTTAAATATTGTTTGGGTGTGGATTTGAGGAAACGTTGTGATTTTTGGCATTTTGTGTATGCTATATGAGGTCTCTCAAGATCTTTTTTCTCATATTGAAACTAATTTGATGTTGTTTAGTAATGAGAGTGCTTATTTTAGTTAGCATTGTTAGTCTGTGAGGGCCTTTATAGGATTGTCATTTTGATTAACTGTTTTGTGACATTTAATTTTGATTGACTTTTTAAGGAGATGGATTAGTTTAATATTGCAATGTGCCCAGACTTTTGATAAAAACTTGAGCTTTTGAGTAGTGTTGCATTGGAAGATTGAGATTTGATGAGAGGCATTTAGCTGTTTAGTTCAGAGAAATGGAAGGCTTCTCTGTAGAAGCCAACATTTGGACTGTTTGTAGAAGGCGAATGATATTGCTATTGAGAATGCGTCTGTTTTAAACTTAACAGAAGGAAATATGCAGACATTCTCTTTTTTTTTTTTCTTTATTTAAACTATCCCTTCCCAAGTTTAGGTTAAAACCTCCACTTGCTGCCACTAGAAAGCATTCTTGAGAATCTTAAACATTGACTTGTTGAAGGAAATGGTTCTATTGCATAAAGTCCTCTAGTTATAAAATAATTTTCTATCTAAATTGATATGTGCTGGTGATATTGCTGCTTACAGCCAAGTAACATAATAACCATGAAGGAGACTTCTCAACGTAGAGAAAGCTTTACCTTTTAATTGTTTCATTTACTACGAATGTTTGCTTGGAGCTCAGGGAGAATTTTTCATGTTTTAGACTTTTAGTGATACCTTCATAATTTGGAGCATGAGAACTCGCAATTTTCCAGTTTTTGGTTAGTGCTTTTGCCTACAAATGGATTTTGCCATTGTTGTCTACCTCTTTTAGCCCTATGTCATCTCTATGGTCATTAGTTCATGGGAGATCCAGTGTTGTGTTTAAATTTTTCGTAGATGTAGAACAAGCAAAAGATTTCAAAGTGATGTATGAATTCAGCTTACTGTTGTTAATTCTGCAGATGCCAGGTACGATTATGGCAATGGGGCGGCTAAATCGGCCAAGCATAATGGTTTATGGTGGAACCGATCAAGGTTAGGCTCATTATACATCTGTTTAACGGTCTTCCATTTTTTTTTTGTTTTGTTTTGGTTTAGTTAAAAACTGAAGCTTGAGAAAGATCCTGTGGTGCTCATCACCATGAAGCTTTTGGGTTTTTCTCTTCTTTTTACTTCTGTCAAGTATTTGTATTTTGAATCATGATTGAGATTATTATCTAAATTATGTCGTCTGGGAAAGGAATTGATAATCATGTGACAGTTTATCTGGTGAAGTTGCCAACAAGGGACATAGGGTGTAAAAGATTCGATGAATTACTGTTAAGAATAACAGCTAAACAACCATGCCAAATAGGATATGTGGTCAGTATTTTTGTGTGTATTTCCAATGTTGGCGTTATATTTGGAACTACCAACTTTTTAATTGTAAAACCTGAGAAAGTCTTCAGATAGTTTTTAGATTTAAGCTGCTACCTCTGTTTTTAGCATAAATATAAATACCCCGTTGAGGTGGTAGTTTCATCTCTTAGTTAGGGACGGCTGCACATGTTAGATCTCAGTTTGAGTGCCTGACATATGCAATAAGGATGCAGGCTAGAAGTCTTGGTTGACATGCACATGAATCTTTCTTATGCTTCTGTGAGTTCTTGTACCCAATCAGAATGTATTGCTAACAATTCCTTTTCTGTTTTCCACCTGCAGCCCGGTCATTTTCAAGGCCAAACATTTGACATAATATCTGCCTTCCAGGTATGCATGCTATTTTGCTGATTTATTTCTTATCTTTTGATTTGGGTGAGTGGTTTTGCTTATTCTCTTTTGTTTTTTAACCCCTTTTCCTGTTTCCTTTTTTCTCTTCGAACATTGTCGTGCTTTATTCATACTGGCTTACTGCTGGAAAATAACTATAGTTTTCCTTGGATAGTTTAGTTTATAGTGAAACTAAATTAATGAAGGAAATCCCTACTTTTTGTTGCATTTGACTATTGGGTTGGTTTGTTTCTGGTGACTAGACTCTCGGGTAGAATCTTTCCAAATCTACACGTGCCTTTAAGGGTATAACCCCCCCCCCCCCATGTACCATGCACAATCGGGTTCGAACAGATATATATATTTTTGAGTTTTCTATTTAGAATATTTGCAGAAACAGAACATTGATGCAAAATGATGCAGTCAGACTCCTGGATTTTGTATTTTACATTCATTGCAGATAATGGTGGTTACTTTCTAAAACACAATTTATGCAATATGATTTTGATGCTTTGTTTGAAGTTGGAATAATTTGTGACTTCTGCAAAAAAGTTCAGACTTAGTCTCTTAAATAAAATTACTGGGAACAACTTCAGACAATCTTCATCTTGGAACAAATAGATTAGTTGTCCTTTCTTTTTCTAGTTTCTGTCTTCTTTTATTGATGATTAATCACTTTGTGCCCCTAACTACTTGGCTTTCGTGAATTTTGCCATATTCCTGCTGTAGGTTTATGGGGAGTATGTGAGTGGTTCTGTCAGTGATGAACAGAGGGTGAATGTGGTTCGCATAAGAGAATACACATTCATGCCCTGGAGCTGGTGCCTGCGGTGGAATGTACACTGCAAACACCATGGCTTCGGCTATTGAGACAATGGGGATGTCCCTTCCTTACAGGTAGAGAATGTGGTGAACTCTTCTCCTATCTTAGATTTAGGTTATTTCAGAGATGTATAGTGCTTAACATAAACTTTCTGTGTTCTTTCTTTCAACAAGCTCTTCAACACCTGCTGAAGACCCACTGAAGTTGGATGAGTGCCGGCTTGCTGGAAAATATCTTCTAGATTTGATAAAGATGGACCTGAAACCACGAGATATTATCACTCAGAAATCACTACATAATGCAATGGTGATGGTCATGGCATTGGGGGGATCCACAAATGCTGTTTTACATTTAATTGCTATTGCAAGGTGAGCTGTCCAGTGCTAGCTTTCCTTCTTACAATTGATGGAAAGTAACACATGCTAGATGCTGGCAGGTCTGTTGGTTTGCAGTTGACTCTTGATGACTTCCAAAAAGTCAGTGTCTAATAAGACAGGGTTCCATTCCTTGCAGACCTAAAGCCAAGTGGTAAATATGTCATGGAGGATGTGCACAAGGTGTGTAGACTTTTATGGGTGACTCTGTGCTTCAGTTTTTTTACAATGTTACATCTGATTGAATTACTGGGACATTTTGTTGTAGATTGGAGGTACACCTGCAATCATTCGCTACCTATTAGAGCATGGACTTTTGGATGGCGATTGTATCACTGGTATGTATTATCAGCTTGTTTTGGATGTCATGAATTAGAAGCTGAAGGAAACTTCTAATTCTGCTTCAGAGCTCTCTTTTGTTTCCACTTCTTTCACTTTGTACTGCTTCATAGGTTGAAAACTTGTGAGTCTAAGTTGAGGCCTAAACGTCTTTAAAAGTTCTATACTGCATTCTTCAATTTCTTGTGCCTGTTTTTTCTATAGTGACTGGAAAGACTTTGGCTGAAAATGCAAAACTGTCCCCATCTTTGTCTGAGGGTCAGGTAAGTTCTTGTCACCCAAAATTGACGTAATGTGGTAAAGATGTGTTTTTCTTTTCTTTTCTTTTTTCTGGTGGTTGGTAGAATGAAGATGAATGATGTCTTTCTTTTCACAGCAAATAATAAGACCATTGACAAACCCCATCAAAGAAACTGGTCACATCCAAATATTATATGGGAATCTTGCACCTGAGGGTTCTGTGGCAAAAATTACAGGAAAAGAAGGACTATACTTCTCAGGTGATTTTTGTTGCAACCATAATATTCCTTCTGATATTGTCGCTTCTAAATGTACCTCCCATGCTAACGATGTCATGATATGACTATTATCAGGTCCCGCTCTTGTCTTTGAAGGAGAAGAATCTATGCTCCAGGCTATCTCAGAAAATCCTGAAAGTTTTAAGGTGAGGTTGCAGATTGCTTGACTTCTCTTTATTACCATGTATTGACTTCCTAGGATGGGAGACAGGACAAAAGATCTCAATGTTTTGTGTACCAATGATGTAAATGGTTGACTCCTGAGCCGAGCTTTAATTGCAGATGTCCCATCTGTTTCTGTCTTTACCGCTATATTTAGTTATTGAACTTCAAAGACTGCTTTTTGCTAGATTTTGGTCTCTTTTCTCTAGTCAGAACTTTGTGGGACTTCAACTGGATCACAAGTTCTATATTGGAAGTTCACCAATGCAATAATCAAATTTTACAAAAGCCACCTTATTTCCTTTATTTTCTTTTGCTTTATCTTTATAAGGTAGTTGTTCTAGTAGTCATATTTATCGACTTCCCCCCTCTCATAAAGAAAATCTTCTTTGCATGTTTTGTTTCTTTTTTAGTTCTTTTTCACTTCTTTCTCCTACATAAGAATGTACTTGCTTATTGTTATTCAAGGAAATGTGGTATTAGTAATATTTTGTCACAAACTCAATTTGTGGTTAATTTTTAATGGCATTTCACTTCTTTCTCCCTAGGACTTGTTGAACTATATATCTTCTCAGCCTAGTTGTGTATAATTAGATGCTATTCACCAACATAAAGTTTTATTCTTTCCCTCTCGATGTATAATTTTGCACAAGAAAGGAACCTTTTTTGGCCAAAAGTCTCAGTTCTTCATAAAATTCCCCATTTCCACTTAAGGCACCTTTTTAGCCTTGCATTGTTTTTATGCCCCACTACATCTCTTTATATAAGCTGAGACGGGTGAATCCTCTGATTTGAATGATTGGTTTAACCTTTACATTTTGTGTTCCATCTAGGAGAAAAATACACAGACCTGTATGGTTTTCAAGCTTGGTTCGCTTATATTTAAACCATGCTGAACAAGATTAATCTTGCAAGTTCGAGTTAAGCTCGATCTGCTTGGTTCTTTTACAAAGTCCTGTCACTTCCTATATCTTGTTGTGCAATGGTCCAGGTTCATAAGTTACTGAATGCTAAATAAGTTCAAGCAAGATTGATCTCTTTGTATTTCAATCTCAAATGAGCCTTTGTTGATCCAAGTTCTACTTTGCTTTTGAACATCTTGCTTAATCATTTGTTACCAACATCTGTTGCCTTCTTCTCTCCTATCTACTTCAGGGAATAAACTGTTGTAGTTGAACTTGTATTTTTGATATAGTACTGTAAACAGCTTTGATTAGAATATCTTATAAGGTTTTCATGCATTTCTTATCTTCCAGGGGAAAGTAATTGTCATTAGAGGAGAGGGGCCCAAGGGTGGACCAGGCATGCCTGAAATGCTTACACCAACTAGTGCAATAATGGGTGCAGGTCTTGGGAAGGTAAGCTATCCTCTGATTTCATTTTGCAATTATAAACTTAGTTTCATTTCTCCCTTGAATGATGTCAGCACATATTTATGTTGGGATGGAACAGGAGGTTCTCCATACTTCTTATTTATTGTCTTAGAACTTTTGTCAATAAGTTTTTCTGGTGTTGTCATGTTTAGACCTTTAATAATAGTGGTGGCAATTTTTTATACCAACTCAAATCTGTCAATTTTTTATGCCAAGTCAAATCTGTCAATCAAATTGAATAATGCAGGATAAGAATTCTGTTGCACTGCTAACTGATGGAAGATTTTCGGGAGGCTCCCATGGATATGTCGTTGGACACATCTGTCCAGAAGCACAGGTATACTGTGGTTTCGTTTCTAAAAAAAATAAAAAAACCAACATCGGTCTAGTGTTGCACTTGCCTTTGAGGTTGATAATTGGCTCATAACTTGACAATGTCCATAAATTGCATATGGTTTACATTTTTTTAAATAATCAAGTTGCATTTCATTCTTCAGAATAAACTTTCTTTCTATTCTGTTGAACATCTTCTTCCTCGTATTGCTCCAAGGAAATTGAGAATATAACTTAATATTGTAAAAGAAATGGGCTTCCTTGATATTGGTTAATCAGGGCTCTGCTCACTTAAAAGAAATATTGACATTTTTATACTATAATTTTTGTTTTTTATTTCTCGTGCTTCAATTGATAACCTATGAAAAAGTTGACATGGTTCAAATCCTTAATTTTGGAATGCTTGGAAGATTATAGTACATACATCTTGATGAAAGTTGGTTAACAATTTGAATTGAGGACCTATGTTTGGAACTTATGAATAGGTAATGTTGCATAAGTACCCAACTACATACCGAGCAAAAGACAGTTGTGGGCCTTGTGGCTATTGGATTGTTGGTTTAGTCGTGACTTAGAGCAGGGTAAAGATGCTTGGTGTTATCTTGCATTCTATTCATGGATTTACTCAAATTTTGCACCTTATGATGTTGTTGAACTTTGTTCCTCTGCGGATACTTCGAAATTTTCCCGCACATCAGCCCTATAGATAAACTAATGAATAGGATGATTAAGGAGCATCAACTTTTATTAGTTTGAAGAGGACACATCTTACATACAACTAGATCCCAATCATGCCCTGCCTCCCAAATGAATTTCAGTGTTTTGGGTGCCATCACATAACAAGGGTATTCTTAATGCAATTAATTGCTCAACTCTGGCCACCAAATTTTGATAAAGTGAGATTTCAATTCTGGCAGTATATCAAGCAAATCAACATGCAGGTAGCAACTTTATGAAGTCTATTGTCCAAACTCGTTAAACTAGTAGAATGCACTTCATTTTTCAGGAAGGTGGTCCAATTGGTCTTGTAGAAAATGGAGACATCATTACTATAGACATCCAAAAGAGAAGAATGGATGTTCATTTAACAGATACTGAGTTGGGGGAAAGAAGAAAGGGATGGAATGCACCTGCGTATAAGGCTGAACGAGGTGTTCTTTACAAGGTATGCTTATTTTTTAACAATTTTCCTGATACTGCTCTGCTGCAATGCACCTGATTTTTTTGACGCGAGAAAAATTTTAGACTAATTTTATGCCTTTTGCTTTTTTTCTTGCTTGTGGCAGTACATAAAAAATGTGCAATCAGCTTCAAGGGGATGTGTGACTGATGAATAATGGATATTAAACGTGTTAAGAAGGCATAGAGTGAATTTGCAATACCCAATATCTTGCCAGCAACGAATTGGGTTTTTTGCACGGCTCTTTAGGGAATCTGTAAGGGTGCTCAAGAGTTAATTTTCTCAAGGGTGTAGGTTCTTGTATTATTTTGTTTAGGATGGATGATCTGTTCTTGTTTATTTTTCCTTTTTTTGTTTGTTTATTGTTGTGCACCAGTTTAACTCTGTAGCTTTGAAGTACCATTGAATTGTACATTTGCACGAATGTACCACGAAATCTGAGATTTGCCAATTAATGTGCTTTAGATAATTAATGTGCTTTAGATAACTGCCAAAGAAGAGTATTACTCTTCAAGGTTTCTTTATTGTTGTATACCAGTTTAACTTGGTTGAAGTTTAACTTGCTTCGTCTTAAAAGACCAACACGTAAAGTATCACTAAATATATTAGTAATATCTTGTAATATTCTTAATGAATGTGACTTCGATGTTTAAACAAGATGCCTTCATTTTTCAGTCTCATTACATCTGTATAATGGGATGGTAACGTGTAGGTTAATCGTGTTTTATGTATTTTCTTTTAGATTCTTTTGCAAACTTAAATTAAATTAAAAGTTGAGGACTAAAAGCAAAAGACAACAATTAAGTGTGGGAGTGTTTATTTGTATGGTAAACTGTTATATTATTGGGTGCCTTAGATCATCGATTAAAATTCTTTCATGCAAATGTCACGGGCTGGGTGCCTTAGATCATCGATTAAGATTCTTTCATGCAAATGTCACGGGCTTACTCTTTTCAGTATTCCCAATTCGTGCGGCACTTAAGTTTTCATCTTAAATCAGCTTTTCTTCACACTCACAACAAGAGAGAGAATTGAGAGAATAAAAACTCAATGTATTGAATTGCTCAAATTTCTAAGATACATTACAAATGAGGGGTTAGTCCCTTTTTATACTTACAAGAGAGAATTCTAAAACGTATTACATTAATTACAAATTCACATTATTCTAGAGAATTTTATACAGAGAATATTCCTCTTAGAATATCCTGGGGAATCTAATATTATTTAAGGAAACTCTAAAAAACTTTAGAATGTTCCTTTATCTTCTGAAAAAGGGTCTGGACTTTCATCAAACTCTGAGCCAAACCTCTTCGTTTAAATGGGCGGATCATGTCATTCTCCCCCACCTATTCTGACAACGTCCTCGTTGGCTTTGGAGGTATTGAATGCGTCAATCTGTTTCTTGAACTGCCAAAGGGCCTTGGCCGTCTCCCAACTGTCCTTGCTCTTGGGCAAACCTTTCCATCGTACTTTGTATTCGATCTTAGGCTTGCAATACCGCGTACCTCTCGTACTTTTAGTATGCAATCCATCTCATGATCATACGAGATCTTTGCTCCCATAGGTGCTCGTTGTGACAGCCCCCCGTGGTATGGCTTCAACAAGGTCACATGGAACACATGATAAAGTTTTAGCTTCGGAGGGAGTTCCACCTTGTATGCCACCTTCCCTACCCATCTTAATACTTTGAACGGTCCCTTGTACCTTCGAAATAGTCATTTATGCACCTTCCGGTATCTAAGATATGGAGTGCATTTTTACTAGAACAAAGTCAAACTCAAGGAACAGTCTCTTCTTATCTGCCTGTGACCACTTCTTCATTTTTTCCGCAGCCTTGTGTAGGGATGCCCTTGCCAAATCCACTTCCTCTTGCCATGTCTTGGAAAGTTCGTATGCTGCCGGGCTACTGCCTTTATGTCCTGCCACAACGGTGCTAGGAGTGAGTGGTTATTGTCCCATCACTATTTCGAAAGGACTCTTCCCTGTGGACTCGTTCACCTACAAGTTAAACGAGAATTGGGCAACGTCAAGCAATTTTGCCCAATTTTGTTGGTTAAACTCACATAATGCCTCAAGTATACCTCCAGTAACGCATTCGCCCGTTCTATTTGTCCATCGGTTTGGGAATGTGAACTTGTCGACATGTTGAACTCCGAACCCATCAACTCAAACAACTATGTTCAGAACTTTTCGGTGAATCGGGGATCTTGATTGCTCACAATTGTTTGTGGTACTCCCCAATACTTCACGATTGCTTTAGGATTAGCCGAGCAGCTTCCTCAGCTGGACAGTCCTTGGAAGCCGCTATGAAGGTTCCATAACCACATTTCGAGAACCTGTCTATCACTACCATGATGGTTTGGCATCCCTAGAATTTTAGCAGGCCAACCATAAAGTCGATTGAGAAGCTTTCCCATGGTCTCTCTGGAACGGGCAAAGGCTCTAGTAAGCCCGCCGTTTTGGAGTGCTTGATCTTGTCTTATTGGCACACTAAGTAAGTTTGAACATAAGTCTCTACGTCGTCTCTCATCCGAGGTCAATAGTATCCTTCCTGCATCAGCGCCAAGGTACGATGCATCCTTGGGTGGCCTGCCCACTTCGAGTCGTGGCACTCTTTCATTAATTCCCGCCTTAAACTCCCATAATGCGGCACGTAGAGGCGTCGCCCTTTCGTGTAGGGCAACTCTTCCTCAACCCAAAACCTTCGAGTTTTCCCTTCCCTGGCGTATTCAAGAAGGCTCCTAAAAGCTGCATCGTGGTTCAATCCCTCTTTGATCTTGTCGAGCAACGGACTTTCAAGGTGGCTAATGGCAGTCAGTATCACCTTTCGACTCGTCAAGACGTCAACAGCGAAGTTGACCTTTCTAGGCTTGTACTCCAGTACATAGTTGAACTTAGTCAAAAAGTCTTGCTACCTCGCCTGCTTGGGAGAAAGCTTCTTTTGGGACTAGAAGTAGCTTGTGGCGACGTTGTCCGTCCGCACTGTAAACGAGACCCCAATAAGTAGTGCCTCTAGGTTCTTAGGCAATGGACGACCACCGTCATCTCTTTTTCTTGCACCGTATATCTCCTTTCTGCCTCGCTAAACTTCCTCGACTCGTAGGCCACTGGATGTCGTGCTTGCATCAATACCCCACCAATGGCAAAGTCTGATGCGTTTGTCTCTACCTCGAAGGCCTTTGAGAAGTTTGGCAAGGCAAGTACCGGTTCTTGGGTCATGGCTTCCTTCAGTTTTTCAAAATTCTTGGCACTCCTTATCCCATTCCCGTGTCTTTCCTTTCCTTAGCAACTTCGAGAGGGGCGTAGTGATGTTGGAGTAGCCTCGTACGAACTTTCGATAGTAGTTTATCAATCCAAGGAATGACCGTAGTTCTGTCAAATCGGTAGGGGATTCCCACTCCACAATAGCTCAGATTTTTGACACATCCATCCGAACTGGCCTCCCCCCACAGTATGTCCAAAGAACGGCACCTCTTGCTGCGCGAACGCACATTTCTCTTTTTTTACGAAGAGTTGGTTCTCCTAAAACACCCTAAACACCTTCCTCAAGTGTTGAATGTGCTCTTCCAAGGTGCGGCTATAGATCACAATATCGTCAAGGTATACTATCACAAATTTATCGAGATACTTTCGAAGTACCTTATTCATCAACGTGCATTTGGTTTCTGGGGCATTGGTCAAGCCGAAAGGCATGACAAGGAACTCATAAGCACCATATCGCGTCACACATGCCGTCTTGTGTTATCGCCCTCTGCAATGCGTACCTGCCAGTCCCCGACCTTAGGTCCAACTTGGAAAGCCATCGTGCACTTCCAAGCTGGTCGAACAAGTCGGCAATCAATGGTATGGGGTATTTGTATAAATCTTCATCGTCAGTTTGTTTAAGGCCCTGTAGTCTACGCACATCCTTAGGGAGCTGTCGTGTTTTTGGAATAGCACCGGGGCACCAAACGGAGACTTTGAAGGTCTGATGTACCCAATATCCACAAATCCTTTAACTGCTTTCTTAACTTTGTGAGCTCGGGAAGGGACATGCGAGAGGGGACCATCGCAAGTGGTTTGGTGCCGGGAATCAACTCGATCTCGTGGTCTACTGCTCTCTTAGGAGGCAATTCCTTCGACAACTCTGCAGGCATCACACTCTTGAACTCCTCCAGTACTACCGCAACTCCCTCAGGCACCTCCCTTTGGTTTTCTCCCTCATCTACCTTTAGGGTCGCAAGAAAGGTTGGCTCTCCTCGTTTCAACCCGCTGCATAGTTGGATGGCAGATAGGGTCTTGTGATCTCTTCCAAACTCCCTCCTCAAAGGTACCACACATTGGTATTGAGAATCTAAAATGCATATGCAGTCGGCAAAGGGAAGAAGCTATGGCACTAATACAATCAAGGAAGTCAAGTCCTATCACAACATCATAATCATCAAGGGGAATTACCTCAAATGAAGTCTTGCACTTCCATTTTCCAATGGCTACATCTGCGTTACTCGCCAACCCATGGACAGGGACCTCCTTGGTGTTGACTGTCTTCAAGGTGCCAATGCTTTTCCCCACTTGAAGGTTGAATTTCTTGGCAGCCTCGATCGAGATGAAGAAGTCGGTAGCTCCAGTGTCCACTAGAGCGCTTAGCTTGTGACCCATTATCTCCATATCGGAGAACATCAAACCCCTCTTCTTTTACGACTTCTTCACCTTGATGGTATTTAGAATCCGTAGCGAACCCAATTGTTGTTCCTCTGCTTTCTCCTTCTCCATGGCCATGGCTGCATAACTTTGCTTTCGCAGGACAATTTCCCGCCATGTGTGGACCATCACAGAAAAAGCACTTCAATGGTCGCTTGCCCTTGTCCTTTGCTGTGAACGACTTTCCCTTGTTCTTATACAGAAGGAGACTTCTCCCTTGCTCCCCCACAAAATTCTTTGTTGCTCTTCTTCGCAATCTCTTTGGCCTTTGGTTTGGAGGAGCTAGGCTTTTCCTTTGGTGGGGTTGGTTTTTTTCGTGGCTTGAACTCCAAGAAGGACTCAGCCACCGACATTGCTTTGGAGAGATTATCAACATTCCTTCTTTCCACCTCCAACCGTGCCCATGACTTAAGTCCATCCATAAACTGGAAGAAGGCATCATCCTCGCTCATGCTTTGAATTTGCAGTATCAATTGGGAGAACTCTTTCACGTACTCCCTTACTTCACCCTTCATCTCTAGTCGGCCAAGTTTTGCACGAGCGCCCCTCTCTGCATGCTGAGGGTAGAAGTAGCTTCGAAACTCGTCCACAAACTAGTCCTAAGTAGTAATGGTGGTGCCACTGCGATTGTCACTCCTGTGCCGCCATCACAATAAAGCATAATCGGTCAAGTATGATGAGGCAAGACTGCATTCCAAAAGTATTGTCCCTCCATGGACCACAGGAAGTTGTCCACTACCTTGACCTCCCTATGTCCATTGAACTCCTTGGGCTTTGGAGCGTCTGATCGGGGTATAGGTTGTAGCATCACCGTCCCGCCAACAACAGCTCTTCTCAATTCTGCCTTGAGTGCCTCAAACTCCTCTCGCCTAATAGCAACTTGGTCTCGCTCCGCACGCATGGCCGTAATCTCCTCTTTGATGGACACCAATTTTTCCTCCAAACTTTCGGACCTCTGAGCCAAACAATCTACCGCAGCATTCAGGAAACTCTGCATTTCTCCCCTAAGGTCTTCCTCCCTAGACTCGACCCCGTCAATGCGTACGACTGCGTCCTCAATAGCGTTGCGGGTTTTGCCATGGCCAATTCGAGTTTCTCCACACGAGCAACGGCGGATGCCAGCACATCTCTTGATGGTTCTCGCCCCCTCCCGTCCTTCTTGGTCTGAGGGATCTCATCATGGGCATATCGGATGAAGTTCCAGCCATAGTGTCTTCTTGCCAAGCACTTGCTAAAAAAACTCACTCTGATACCACTTGTCACGGGCTTACTCTTTTCAGTATTCCCAACCCATGCGGCACTTAAGTTTTCACCCTAAATCAGCCTTTCTTCACACTCACAACAAGAGAGAGAATTGAGAGAATAAAACTCAATGTATTGAATTGCTCAAATTTCTGAGATATATTACAAATGAGGGGGTTGGCCCCGTTTTTATACTTACAAGAGAGAATTCTAGAACCTACTACATTAATTATAAATCCACATGATTCTAGGGAATTCTATACAGGGAATATTCCTCCTAAAATATCCTGGGGAATCTAAGGTCATTTAAGGAAACTCTAAAGAATTTTAGAATGTTCCTTTATCTTTTGAAAAAGGGTATGGACCTTCATTTTGGGCCAAACGTCTGGACTTTCATTCTGGGCCAAACCTCTTCGTTTAAATGGGCGGATCGTGTCACAAGTATGTTTTTATACGAGTACTACAATTCCATTTGAATAGTCTGTGCTTATACGACAGATTTTTTAGCTTTTAATTTGACCATGAATATATTTGGCTCGAGTGCTTAACCAGTTTTCAATTTAAACGCTTCTAAATTTATATTGGAAATTCCAACATTAGAAATTGGCAAGCTACATGATGTATGATATCCCCTATATACACCTAAGGTGTTAATGTTTTCATTTATGCTCTCAAGGTATAACTACGGTTTTAATTTCTACATCGCCTTCTATTATTGAAATTAACAATGAGCCTCTACCGATTGGAACAGATAATTACGAGTTACTAGATTTATATATATCCAATACAAAGATATAAAACAATAATTTTAATTAAAAATTACAAAATAAATATGTATATCCACTACTAAGATAAAAATAAAATAAGTTTAGTGCAAAAATTTAAAAGTAAAAAGAAAAGAAAAATACCGCCCATAATCTTTTGTGGGAAAATTCTAATATGGATCCGATTTACAGTAAGTGAGATGGACTCCTAATTCACATTCATCCAATCATCTTAGTCAAAAAGTTTATTTTTAATAAGTTAAAATCATATGGATAAATGTGAACCAAAGATCTATCTTACTTATCGTAAACTGGGTCATAATGTAACAAAATAGATTTTGGTGTGTTCTTATAGCTAGTTTTCATAAAGATTGGGGGCAATACTGCAATTTCCCGCTAGCCTTTTACTTTGAGGTGATTGATGTTTGTGCTGTCTAAAAAGACCCGTTCAATCAGATCATAATACTTACAAGTTTCTCCGCTAACATATGTGACAACACATAATTAATAAAATATGATACAATCACAAATTTATGGGATTATTATTCGGTCAGTTTATTTATGATACAAAAATTAATAAATTAGATTGAATTAATTCATAAATTAACACGATAATTCGTTAAGTAGATGAATGAATAGATTTTATTAAATTATTGCCTTAATCATAATTTAATATTTCATATTTTAAAGGGTTTAATAACACTTTGTCCTCATGACTCAGTTGAGTAATTACAATTTGTTGTCCCTAAACTATAGAATTACACACGTTATCCTCCATTTACATTATTCATCCTTTAAAAATTTTAAATATCAAGAAGATATAGTTAAAAGATTGAAATACCCTTAGTATTACATTTTGATACACACATATGTGTATTAATAGGTTTGATAGTTATAAAATAATTAAGAAAAAATAAAATATAATAACACATTGATAGCTTTGATTTTATGGAGTGAATGTGAGAAAATGTTGAATTATATTATATCCAATATCGTAATTTGCACAGGTTAATCCAAATATTAAAAGTGTAAAATACTAAGAGATATTAAAAAAATTACAAAGTTTTATAAAAAATATATATATATTTTTTCATACAACACCTTTAAAGAAATATTTTCAATATAGAAAATAAACCCATTTGAAAATTGTTCTACCACTATAATTAAACATTTAAAGTTCAAATAATATAAAATGAAATCCAAAAATTTTAAAATTTAAATATTATATAGTTTATTTTTTGTTTATTTTTATACTCAATAATTATCACATGTCAAAATTCAAATACATAAAAAAAATTAAAATATAGTACCAAGGGTATTTTATTCATTTAACTAGATTATCTTAATGATTTTAATATTGGTAATTGATGTATACTGTCAATGAGGGGTAAAATGTATATTTTTATAATTCAGAGGGTAAAGCATAATTGTCCACCTAATTCAGGAAGGCTAAGTGTCATTAACCATATTTTAAAATTCTTTATAATAGTTATAAAATTTTTTAATGAAACATAATAATTATTTTAAATATTATATAACAAATTTCAATAATTTAGTAATTTGTTCTAAATTGCTATTAGAACAAGGTCAGTATTAATAAGTGTTTAAATTATTAAAGATTTAAAATTTGATATTTTAATTTAAATAGATCGCAAATTATTTAATTTGTCAAATAAGTTAGTACATCTTTGGTAAGAATAAACGGGTTAAATGGTCAAACAAGAACACGATATAAAATAAACGAGTCAGACACGAACATGACACAGATGTGAAGATAAGAAACAATCCCACATGATACGGTACCATAAAAAACAAATTTTATTTGTCACTAACACTGTCAATTGGGCTGGATTGGCCCGAGCTTGGCTCACAACTCAAAAATTAAAAGATCAAACCTTACATTATAGTGAGTTGGGTTTAAATTAAACCTAAATGTTGGACCTGATTTGTTCGTGAGTTGAGTTTGAACCGTATAAGATATGTGTGTATGTGTGTCAGAGATTGACCGACAAAGCACGGTAGGTGCCCACTAAATTTCTTATAAAAGAGGAGTTTTCATGTTCGGATAAGTAGATAAATGTATGGACTTTTCAAATATTAAAGGGCGAGTTATTTCATTCTTCTCACCAACAGAATGTTCGCATGAAGCATAACTAAATCCGATCATAAAAGCAAAAAATTGTAAATACCAAGAAGTTTACTCAACTAATTAAATCATGAACATGCACATTCATTAATTCGTCCAATATTTCATTTACAATATTAAAATTCTAATTTTAGGAAAAGAAATGACACTATGAACCAATAATAAATCTTTGTACCAACGTGATAACAACACCTATAGTATAAACAGTAGAAAGTCTCCTAGTAATAACAACCTTCCCTTCCATGACCACTGCCTATTCAACTCCTATCAACATCCTTTACTACTAATATAAAGTTGAACCGCTAACAATATTTATAACCAGAGTAAATCTTGACTATTCCTTCTACAATGTGAAATAGATAAGATGACCATTGAAATTACTTAAAAAATAGTAAAATTTTGTATTTTTCAATTATCTAATGACCTATATTGCGAAGTAAATAATAAAAAATTTTACTTATCACCAATATAAACCAGAATGAGTAACTAATTGAAGCAAGAATACAACATATTAATTTTAAAAATAATATATCATAACATTGGATTGAATATCATGACGAGAATTTGCGAAATGTCCAGCTCAAAAAATTCAGTGAAAGAATCTTTTATGACTTCACAAAAACATTAGTTGTGCTGTCGGCAATTCCCGCGGAAGAAATTTGTTAGTATTCAACTTAAATAACTTTATAACTATTCCACTTCACGAACAGATTATTAAGTTAATCAATCCGTGTAAATTTGAACACATAATTTGCCATCTCAAAATAACGTGTTTATTATCATAGTACTACCCAATGATAATCTTAGTCTATATCGCAATTTAAAATTTAAAGACAATAATTTAAAGTCAAATAGAACCCCATGGATGACTAGGAAGTAAATCACATTTTCTAATAGTGCCAAGTGCCTGAGAGAATGTCTCAAGACAAAAAGTAAAGAGTCAATTTTGTTATTGATCCTAAATAAAGAAGAGTTAGGTAATACAAAATATCCATTTCGATTTGGTCCTTTAAGCACTAAAACTAAATTCTATTTCTATTAGTTTTTTTTTTTAGGAAAAATTGCCAAAATAGTCCCTCAATTTTTTTCACTTTTGCCAAAATAGTCCCTCAACCTTTTTTCAGCCAGAATAGTCCTTTAACTTTTACCTTTTTTAGCCAAGAAAGTCCTTTTATGGTGGAGTCACCATAAAAAAAATTTTCTTTTTTTTTTTATAAATTTCATATAAAAGGACTATTTTGGCTAAAAAATAAAAGTTGAAGGACCATTCTGGCTACAAAAAAAGTTGAGGGACTATTTTGGCTAAAGTAAAAAAGTTGAAGGACTATTTCAGCAATTTTTCCTTTTTTTTAAAGGAGCTAATATGCTGCAAACAGATAAACAATTGATATAAGAAATAAATAAAGATGATCCCTTACTTTTGTCTAAACTAAGCAGCAAGCTTCACTAATAGAGAGATGAAAGTGGCCTGCATGCTGAAGAACTCTTAAATATGCTAGTGAAAGCATATTATGGTAACAAGAAATCAAATTCTTGACTTTTAAAAACTAGAATAAAAAATTGTAGGACCAGCAGATTTTCCTTCCCAAAATTGAGTAAATAAGAGTTTTGTATTAGTGATGGCATGAAGAAAATTCTTTATCCTTTTGCAAGAGAATATTATTCCATGGGTAGCTCTGAATGGGTTAGGTTCAGTGAGAGGTCTCAAATGAGAAAATATGAAATCTAAACTCATCTCTAATTGACTGGAATATAATTAGAAATATAACAGCAGGTGTATAATTACATTGGCTCATTCATTTATATAACAATTACTTCCTTCAGCTGGAAATGAGGAAAAAATGACTAACCACAAATACTCTGACCAAAATCAGCAAAACTAAACATGGATCATTGTGAAGGTAGAGATTTTGCAACTGAGAATATACCTTATCTATAGTTGCACTTTGTTGACAAACAATACTTGCATTACCAACATACAAACCAAGGGATTCCTCTCTTAACAAATCCATTCTCATCAGAATGAAAAGGCACATTTAAAAACATAAGAAATACAGCAACACCTAAATACACAATAAACGCATCAATAATTGATAGATCTCTTATTTTTATCTGTTTTTTTTTTTTCCTTTTCTTGCTGCAGATTAATTGAGGGGGGAAAAAGAACAAATTGGAAATTACCTGGAAATCAAGTTTAGAAGAAGCAAGAAGGAATTCAATCCTGCATATTCCATCTGCCACATAAGTCATTTCATAAACATCAAATGCAAAGAAAGGGAAAAAAACATTGAATAAGCAAATGAACTGATGGCCAAAATAATTACTCAATTTTCAGAACGTGATTAAATCTATATTTAGTTCAAATGGCTAGGTAAAAACCCATTCGGTCAAATTGGTGCCTCCCAAGGAGTTTCTAGTGCCAAGAAAACCTCAAAAAGCATTTAAACCATAAAACAAATTTAATTTTAAATGAAAAGTTGAAGACAATTAAATATTGAAAATGGTATGGAAAGATTAAACATAATATAATAAAACTAAACAATTGGTGTTGGAAATTAGAGAGAGGGCTAAGAATTATGAAAAACCAGACAAAGAAGGCTACTGTCTTGGCTACAGACCCAATTGCATTTAAAAGATAATTTACGCCAAAATGTCATCAGAGTTTTCCTGACAAGATGCGACAGGGTTGATCCCAGTTAGATTGAGTCTGAAATACAATTGAAGAGAACAGTATAGTATCATTATAGCGTATCTAATCTGGATACGCTATAAAAGGATAATTTTAAGAACTTGTAATCGTTCATGTACAAATTACAGAATTTTGACAAACATGCATAAACATTCTAAAACTCATTCTAGCTAAAAAGAAAGTTGAATACTATTCTGGTTAAAGTGTAAAAGTTGAGGGACTATTTATACCCACAACAAAAATAGTATGTAAGAAGAGATAGAAGAAAGTGGTAAGGTAAAAAGCCACAAAAAATGGGTTATGCAAATGGGATTCAAATCATAAAAGTAACTGGGAGACTTCTAACTTATCGGTTCAAAACTAAGATAGTCATACGCCTGAAGACTAATGCTCGTTACTTAAATCTGAGCTCTACAAGTTTAGAGCATCTTGTCAAAATTATGGTAAAAGAATTTCATTATTAATAATTTTTAAATGTCCACCATACTAATCTACTAATGCAAGATTTTTTTAGCCGGTAATATCATGACAATCTTAGAAATTAAACACGTAGCCCGTTGTCAAATAAAATATACTCCTACCATCCCGAAAATTTTGTCAGTATTTTGAAGATGTGCTTTTTATCAACAGTGCACGAACATGCTATGTAATTTACACTTCTTCTATTTTTATCCCTTCTCAGCATACAGAAACTTCTTTGAAGTTTGGCATAGAAAGTTGGGTCCATTATTTTATTTCTGTGCTAATTCTCATTTCCATAGTCTCACATGTTTCCATGCTATTTTCAGAAAATCAATTTCTTAATCACAATTACAAATCAAGCACCTGATTGGAAGCAATGACAACTTGATTCTAACATTTATGTAGGTGCCTACCATATTGTCAGAAATCATTTTGGTTGATTTGATCAGGGTTAAAATGGTAAAATAAAATAAATCACCTTATTATTTTAGGTAAGTAATAAGTTATTTTGAAATAAATAAAAAAAAATGATATTTTTAATAAACGATGAGAGTCAAATTGAACAATACTGTGAGATCGACTTTTAAATCCCAATTAAATTATCAGCATCAAATATTTGTAACATTTCTATTTTCTACTGATTATTGATAAACCAATATATTGAGGGTAAAGGGAGAAGTGAATGAAGTATCATACCTGATCAATTGAGTAAAGAGCCAAGGCTCGTAAATTTGCAAATAAACTATAAACCATGAGACTTTTAGAAAAACTATCTAGTTTGGATTAACAAATATTTGAACCGTTATACAGTAATAAAGAAAATCCAACTTTAAAGAACCAAAAAAATAAGCATAAATCCACCTAAACCATCAAAATGTCCCATCTAATTACTCGTAAACTACCGAAGCATCAACCATATAATTAAATACACAAAAATCTTCCAACTCTATCATGTAAATTTACTTTTACACAACAATATTAAATAACAAATCAAATTAAAACAAATCATACATATGCTGAAGACAAAAAAATAACAAAATACAAATTGAAAATCAATGGGGAAAAATAAAACAACAAAAGATAAATACCTTTTATACTATTTATTCTTGATCAAGAGTTAGAAAATTTTGATCAACAAAGCAGACACAATGAAACAAAAAACACATACATCTCCTAGATCTCCCAAATTTTAGTACATCTTTCACATCACATCGGTCTTCCTTTCCAAAAAATAAATATAACAAAACAACCATATTAGATTCATTATTAAAAAAAAAAAAAATCATAAGAGGTTTTCAGGAAAAGATCATTAATCAGATTTTCTTTCATTAAATTTTTGTTGTAAAATTATTTTTTATTAAAAAAAATGAAGAGAAAAAGTGGAAAAAGCCCACGAATCTAACATCTCTATGTATTTATAGACAAATGTAAGGATATGGTAATTTTTTTCTTTATTTTTTGATATGGAAGGAAGTCTCTTATTTTGTTGGAAAGGAGCCAGCAAATCACACAGAGTTTTGGTAGAATAGAGTGGTGAAATCTAATAAATTTCAGTACAATCTTCGGTCAGAAAGTATATGGAGGGGGTTTCAGACGGAAATATGGCAGATGGATATAGAGAGGTAAGATCCTCCAGAACAAAGAGGGTGGAGTGAAAGAGACGCAGAGTTTGGGTTTGTAGGAAAGTTGTATTTTGGTAGATTTAGCATTTAGGAGTTTTTGGAAACTATTGCCATTCTTTCGAATTTCTATTATCAAGAATGTGTCCAAAAGTCTCTAATAGAAACTAAACCCTTCGAACTCAACAAAAGCATAGAACAGTCAACAAGTACGAAGTCTTGATTTTTTCCTCTCAGTTATGTTGCCTCATGGCAACAAATTAGGCTGCAACAGTAACTTCCTGTTTTATACATATATACATACATATATATGTACGTATATATATATATATATATATATATATATATGTTAACCCATTTTTTTTAATAATTTGTAAAAACATATTTAAATGTTTAAAATGTTGATCAAAATTTTCTGAAAAAACTAATACATCATCTATATAAGCAATTGTAAAAGTAGAATAAGGATTAAATATATAAGGTAACCTCTAGTGAATTACAGATTCAAGTGTAGATTTTTCTCCTAACATTCCTAAGGCTATATATCAAAATGTAGAAAATTCTACAAGTCCTTCTGCTTCTCCTACAAGATCTCAGATGTGTTTTGATGAATAAATATTAATGATTTCTTCAGAATTTAAATTAGATAAGGATTTATTGAGAAAATATTTTAAAAGTGAAGAAAAAAATAATAAACGAAAATGGTTCTTTGAAAATTTTAATGATGATCAACATAAAGAAATTAGATAGCAATATTACAAAGATTTAAAATTAAATATAGATTCATTTAAATGGTTTGAAATTTATTGCAACAATAAGCAAATAAATAATCCTTTTATTAAGCCAT
The DNA here is from genome assembly GCA_025175665.1 of Cinchona pubescens. Classification (NCBI taxonomy): domain Eukaryota; kingdom Viridiplantae; phylum Streptophyta; class Magnoliopsida; order Gentianales; family Rubiaceae; genus Cinchona; species Cinchona pubescens. The sequence continues at coordinate 792,079 of JANKKI010000256.1, read as the reverse complement.
ATTTAGGAATTACTACCAAAGGATGGATTACATCCTCTTTTCAAAAGATAAACCCCATTATCCTCCAGAAGAATAAGTAAAATTCGAACATAGAGGAAATATTATTACAGACTACATCTCCTTTTAAGATAAGTAACCCAATACTTTAGAAAAAAAAAATCAACAATAAAAGATTTAGATAAAATATATAAACAGAATAATTATACAAATCAAATATTAAATACAATGTCTTCTCATTTGATAGAATTAGAAAAGGAAATTAAAACCCCTATAAGCCTTCAATCTCCTTTTAAAAACATCCAGAATCTTCCCCAAGTCAACCTTTATTTAAACCCTTTGAACTACCAGAAAAGGATATTCCTGTATTAAATAAAGATAAAAAATTAATAGATGAAATAGTTGAAAAGTTAAAAAATTTAGAAGTAGAACAAAAAACTAAAAAAGATGAAAAACAAAAAGGTCAAATAGCCACAATATCATTAGAAAAAAAAATAGAGCAAGAAGAAAATCAAATAAATAGAATAACTAAAAGTAGTATTAAAAATGAAAGAATGCCGTATATAAAAAAAAATTTATTCAGGCTTTCTTTTCCAGATATGCAATTTGAAGAAAGACATATGACCAATATCCTTGTCATCCTATAATGGTGAGGGAATTTGTGAATAGAATTTAGATGGACAAACCGATCATCAAATGTATAATATGATTCAAGAAATGGGAATGTGCATTACTGCATATAAAGCCAAGGACAATACAGATCATCAAAGTACTAATTTATTAATGGTCGGTTTTACAGGAAACCTTAAAGGTTGGTGGGATAATTATCTAATTGAAAAAGAAGAAAATTATATTCAAACAACAATGAAAAATGTTATTCCAATGATTATACAAATCAGTAGGCAGCAATAATTAAATAATAAATACTCAACTTGCTAGTGCTAGTGGAGTTCAAGATGCAGTCCCAACATTACTTTATGCTATTACAAAACATTTTATTGGTGAACCTCAAAATTTTCAAGAAAGAAGTTCTGAAATCTTAACTAATCTTACTTGTCCAAAATTACATGATTTTAGATTGTACAAATATGTTTTTCTTAATAAAGTATTCCTTAGGATAGCTTGTAACCATCGCTTACTAGAAAGAAAGATTTATAGAAGGATTGCCAAAATTGTTTGCAGAAAAATTAAGACAAAAAATAAGATATAAATATAATGGAGAAATACCTTACGCTAAACTCACATATGGAGATCTAGTAAACTATGTTAATGCAGAACCTTTAGCATTATGTACAGATTTAAAACTTAAAAGTCAACTTCAAAGAGATCATAAGCAAAATAAGAAAGAATTAGGATCATTCTGTAAAGATTTTAGTTTAGAAAAATTATCTCCTCCTTCTAGTAATGTTAAACATTCTCAAAAATATTCAAAATCTAGAAATATAGGATTTAAGTCTAAAACTAGACCTTCTTATTCTAAGTCAAAATATAAATCAAAAACCCCTTATTCAAAATCTAAGTCTTCAAAGAATAGTAAGAAACCTAAATCTTCATCAGCTTCTAATTTAGTATGTTGGAAATGTGGTTTAGCAGGACATACTGTAAAAGTTTGTGATGCTAGAAAGAAACTATCTTTATTAGAATTAGAAGATGAAACTAAAGAGAAAATATTAAATATATTAAATGAAGAAACTTCAAAAGAAAGTACTTCTGAAGAAGAGATAGAAAAAATTAATTTTATTCAAGAAGAATCTTCTAGTTATGAAAATAATGAATTAGAATATTCTAATTGTGGATGTGTAGGAATTTGTTCCTGTTCATATCTTCTATTAATGTTATTTCAAATCAAAATAATTTTTTTTTTTGATTTAATAGATAAAATAGAAGATACTGAAATTAAAAAGGAATATTTATTAAAATTAAAGGATATAGTTATACAGGAAGAAAAGCCTCCAATAGAGCCTTTTAATCATCAAGAAACATTTAATAGATTTAAAAAACCTTAAGAAGTTTCTATTCAAGATTTACAAGACAAAATAAATCAAATTAAAATGGAAATAAAATTTTACAACAAGAAAATGTAGAAATTAAATTTTCTCTTTTATCTGTAAAACTACAAAATGAAGTAGAAAATCAAGATGATAAATTATCTATTTCTCAAGAAAAACCAGATAGAGAATTTATCGCAGTAATTTCTAGAATAAAATTCCAAAAATTATAAATTCCCATTAACATTAATATTAAAAGAGAATTTTTTGTAAACTAAATAGCTTTAATAGATTCAGGAGTTGATCAAAATTGTATAAGTGAAGGATTAATTCCCACCAAATACTATGAAAGAACTACTGAAAAACTATATTCTGCAAGTGGGGAACCTTTAGATATTAAATATAAATTATCTGAAGCATATATTTGTAATCAAAATATATTCTTTAAAAACTCTTTTATTCTAATTAATAATTTAGCTCAAGAAGTTATTTTAGGAACTCCTTTTATAACCCAAATATATCCATTTTCAACGGATGAAGAATGAATTCGAACTGAAATACATGGTTAAATTCTTCATTTTCCTTTTATTCATTCACATACTTCCAAAGATGTTAGTTTATTAAAACAATATACAATTTCTCAAATAAATAATATTCAACGAGATAATAAAGAATTAAAATTAATAAAAAATCATTCTATAAAGGAAGAAATAAATTATGAAAGAACAAATCAACAGCTTAAGGATGATAGAATAGAAATAAAAATTTCTGATTTCACTAAGTTACTAGAAGAACAAGTTTGTTCTAATCTTCCCAATGCTTTTTGGGATAGAAAATGTCATATAGTAAAATTACCTTATATTAAAGGATTTAATGAAAAAGATATACCTATTAAAGCTAGACCTATTCAAATGAATCATGAATTAATGGAATATTATAAAAAAATAAATGAATGACTTAATAAAGAAATATTAATAAGGCCTTCCAAATCTTCTTGGAGTTGCTCATCTTTTTATGTTAACAATCAAGCTGAAATAGAAAGATGAGCTCCAAGATTAGTAATAAATTAAACCATTAAATAAAGTATTAGAATGGATAAGATATCCAATTCATAATAAAAGAGATTTATTGAAAAGGACTTTTAAAGTAGTAATTTGTTCAAATTTGAAATCACATTTGATATGGAAAGTGGATTCTGGCAAATCTAAATTGATGAAAAAGATAAATATAAGACAACTTTTATAGTACCATTTGGACATTACAAATGGAATGTAATGCCCTTTGGATTAAAGAATGCACCTTCTGAATTTCAAAATATTATGAATACTATATTTAATTCTTATTCTACTTTTACAATAGTTTATATAGATGATGTACTAGTTTTTTTAGAAACTTTAGATCAACATTTTAAACATTTAAATACATTTTTACAGATTATTAAGAAAAATGGATTAGTATTAGTAGAGCTTTAGAATTTTCTTATAAATTTCCAGATGAAATTAAAGATAAAAATCAATTACAAAGATTTTTGGAATGTTTAAATTATATATAAGATTTTATTCCAAACCTTAGGCAAATTTGTGAACCTTTACATCAGAGATTTAGAAAAAATCCTCCTAGTTGGAATCAAGAGCATACTGACGCAGTTAAGAAACTTGAAAAACTTCGTTACTAATTTACCATGTTTACGAATATCTCATGTAGATGCTCTTATGATAGTAGAAACAGATGCTTCAGATTTAGGATATGGAGGAATTTTAAAACAAAAATTTCAACAAACAATAAGTTCGATTTTATTTTGGTATTTGGATAAGTTCTCAAAAGAATTTCTCTACTATTAAAAAAGAAATTTTATCTATAGTATTATGCATTTCTAAATTTCAGGATGATTTGATAAATAAAATATTTTTACTCTGATTGATTGTAAAGCTGCAAAATAAGTTTTAGAAAAAGATGTTAAAAATTTAGTTTTTAAACAAAATTTTCCAAGATGGCAATCACTGCACTCAAATTTTGATTTTCAAATAAAATATATTAAAGGAGATGATAATTTTCTTCTAGATTTTCTTACTAGAAAGTTTTTACAGGGACATGGATTCTAGGAGAATAAGAGCAAATAGTCCTAGACCATCAAGTCTAAGGCCAATCTTTCTTTTCAACATTATATGTCATCTCATCCAACTTTTCCAGATTTATCCAGTTCTTCGAATATTCCTATTTCTCCTTCTACCAATACCCCTTCTAAAGGAATCATAATGACTAGTGAATCTTATAAAGAACCTGCTTCTCATTTAGGAGCAGTCCAAAATATTCAAAAAACCCAACTCCAAAAACCCTAGAATAAACCAATTAACCATCCCTTTCTACTTCCAATCCCTCTCCTACTCCAACAAATTCCTCTTCTGATTAAAACACCTATGGTTTAAAGTAATTTGTTAAAGCTCTTTTATTTTTAGAACAAGGAAATATTAATCTTACTTTCAAACAACTGTTTGACATTTTCTCTTACTCCAGCCATAGATATTTTTGCACCCTCTAAAAATTATTTTATTCAAGAAACTCCTAAAAAGACTCGACAATATATATGGCAAGATACTGTATCATGCAGACCATTCAATCATTCATGATTTATTCAATTTGATAAAAATATTACAGGATTTCCTAGATGGTTTTTCTGTAACACGAATGGTGGAAAAGTTTTGGTGCTAATGCTCAAATTTTACCTCCAAACTATTACAAAGAATATGCGAAATTTGTCAAGAAAGAAAGAGAGAATTAAATGATCCCATTATGTCTCTTCAATTTTTCATCTAAATAAACTTCCTTTTATTATGTCATAGAATTTCAATAAATCCAGTGTATATGTGATAACCTACAACCTTGGTTTTGATAATGACAAATGAAACTTAACTATCTTAACTGAAGTTATGCAGGATTACTGGTACGTTTGCTCATTAGCAGGGTTTTCGGATGAAGAACACCGTCCGAACAATACTATATTTCTCGAACACACAAGCTAGTCTGAACAAGGTTACCACGGATGCAATACACTATCCAAACGATCAGGCAGAAAGCTAGATTTTGGAGCATATACAATGGGCGCACAAGCTCGTTCGAAGGAATTTGCCTCGGACGTATTTCGCCGTCCGAAAGAGTAAGGCAGAGTCAAGAGTTTCAAGGCACTGAAAGAGCTAAAACGGACGCATCTAACTGTTCGAAAGAAGCTTACATTAGATGAAACTAACTGTCCGAAAGAAAAACATTCTCAGTTAAGCATTAAACCTTTCAGACACAATACACCGTCCGATGTGTGAACATTTCAAATATACATGGCTTGGACGAGGGACAGATGCAAGCTTGGCCGTCCAAACGGTATCCTCTATTATCTGATATTTAAGATCAGACGCATGACAATAACATCGGACATCCGAAAGCTATAACGGCTAGGTTTTGAGCATTTATTATTGAGCCGTTATGAGGTGGTTAGAACCCAATTTATTGCACCTATTTACACATTGAATACAAGCAAAAAGAAAGGCAATTTGAGTGCAAATTAGCTCTTTAATGATATTGTATTAGTGTGTACTTAAGAGTACTATTCAAAATATTGAGTGGAGTGATAATCTTGTACAAAAGTGAGGTTCGGTGCAAAATCCTTGGCTCAACTAAAAAGAAGTAGTGTGAGCAATCTAGGTGATCCTACTTTGTACACTAGAGATTATTGGCTCACCAAGATTGAAAGAGCATCTTAGTGGATTATTATTCCAAGCTATCTAGCTTGGATGTGGTGTTTGATCTCTTTCTCATTTTAATACATTCATCTCATTCTTAATTGCTTATCCTTTCATCATCTTATTTGCCAAGTGCAAGAAATTTAATTTGAACATTATTTGTTAAATTAATTTTTGAAACCTAATTCACACCCTCTTAGGTTGCTTTGGGTCCAACAATTGGCATCAGAGCATTGGTCTCTTTATTTTGCTTAAATTGCATTTGAGTAAAGATTCCTTATGGCAACCAATTATGCTTTATTTTTTTAGGGTCAATATATTACTAAACCCCCTATGTTTAATGGGATAAACTTTATTAGTTGGAAAGATAGAATGAAAATATTTTTGCAATCCATTGATATTGTCTTGTGGTATGTTGTAAATGAAGGTCCTTTTGAAACTACCATAATTAATAATCATACAAATAGAAGAAGAGAAAAGACAAGGGATGAGCTCACTCCATAAGAAAAGGTAAATTTGACCTTAAATGCGAAGGCTATGAACGTACTATACAATGCCTTGGATGCTATTGAATCAACTCGTGTCAAAGGATGCGTTTCTGCTAAAGAAATTTGGGACAAATTGAAGGGAATTCATGAAGGGAGCGATGATATTCGAGAACAAAAGATCCTCCTTACTTATTGCTAAGTATGAGTCCTTCAAGATGGAACCACGTGAAAATATTGATAAAATGTATTGTAGGTTCAATAATATCATTAAGGATCTTGAAGCCTTGGGTAAAGAGTACTCTTTAGGCGAAAAGAATAGAAAAATCTTGAATGCTCTATCCAAATAATGGGAGGCCAAAACTATCGCTATAGAGGAAGCAAAGAATCTAAACTCCATGCCTTTTGAATCCTTAATTAACTCTCTTACGTCTTATGAATTGAAGCTTAAGGCCAAAATGGTGGATGATGAAAAAGCCAAGACCAAAAAGGAGCATTGCATTAAAGACTTCTTAAGAGGAAGATGAAAATGGTTCCATCAATAGAAGATGAAGGTTTTGATGAAGGAGATCTTGCACTCATCACCAAAGGATTTCTCAAACACTACATCAACAAAAGAAAAATAAGAAGAGGTAAAGCTATCAACACAAATAATTTCAAAGGGAAGGCCAAGCTAGAAATGAAAAAGCAAAATGAAAAGTGCTGTGAATGCGGTCAACCTAGACACTTTCGCAAATGAGTGTCCTTCCAAGAAGAAAAAAGAAGGAAGAAAGCCCCATTTCAACAATTTCCAAATCACATGGGACTATTGCAACTCTGAAAAAGAAGTTGAAGAAGAAATGGAATTGGCACAAATGGCCTTTATGGCCATTGGTGATGATGAGGTAACTTCTTCTTATGATTCTAATGATGAGAATGAGATCTTGAAGCATTCATTTTAAAAATACATGATAGCTTAAAGGAGTCATGTGCTAGAGATAATACGGAGTTAGTAAAAAAATCAAATGCTTTATTAAATACTAACTCTACACTTGTGAATGAAAACAATAGGCTATCACAAGAAAACGCTGAGTTGAAGAAAAGAATGCATGTGAAAACAAGGATCAAGGAAGAACAAGCCTCCTTGAAGAAAAGATTGGATGACTTGAATGTAAAAAAAGGTAAAAATTTGTTAGGATGAAAAGGAATAGAAATGTTTTGATCAACAAGAAGCTTGTCGCTTTTAGAAGGGATGATCTTTGTTTTGTAAAATCAAAATCTTCTTTATATGGAAATAAAAATATTATTTGCAATTATTGCCAACAATATAGACATGTGAAAAATAATTGCTACGACAAAAAAAAATGAAAAACTTGGAATGAATACCGTATGGATTTGTAGTAGTTACACTAACTCTTATGGACCCAAGAAAACATGGGTACCTAAAGTTATCACTTAATTTCTTGTGTACGTAATAAACATCACCGACAATGCTAAATGGTTCTTATAGATAGTGGATGTTCAAGACATGACCGGTGATGCATCTCTCTTCACCAATCTCAAATCCAAAAGTAATGGAAAGGTTACTTTTGGGGATAACATGAAAGCAAAATCTATTGGCATTGGTGATGTAGGTAAAAGTGGCGAGACATTGATTAAAATGTGCTTCTTGTTGATAATTTGAATTACAATCTCTTAAGTATGAGTCAACTATGTGATAAGAATCTATATGTGTTCTTTACCAAACATGAATGTTTAATTCTTGATAAAAATTGTGTCATTTTATTTAAAGATACTAGGCACAATGATGTTTATGTGATTTATCTCGATAATATTAGTAGTAGCAATGTAAAATGTTTAACCGCATCTATAGATGATCCTTGGCTTTGGCATAGAAGGTTTTGTCACTTCAACATGGATTTAATTGAAAGTCTTGCTAAGAAAGAATTGGTGAGAGGCTTGCAAAAATTGAAGTTTTTGAAAAACAAAATATGTGATGCATGCCAATTTAACTTTGGTAGACAAGTTAAAGTGTCTTTTAAACCAAAGAATTGTGTGTCTACTTCTAAACCTTTGGAACTATTGCATTTGGACTTGTTTGGTCCAACTCAACATGCTAGTCTCGGTGGTAGTAAATATACGTGTGTGATTGTTGACGACTATTCTAGGTATACTTGGGTACTATTTCTTGTTCACAAAAATGAGACATTTGAAAATTTTGTAAAACTATTTTCTAAAATACAAAATTTGTTGGATTTGAAAATCAATCGTTTGAGACGTGATAATGGAGTTGAATTTAAATTTGGAGGTTTTTTCGAATTTTGTGATCACAATGGTATTTCGCATGAATTTTTAGTTGTTAGAGTGCCTCGACAAAATGGTATTGTTGAGAGAAAAAATAGAACACTCCAAGAGGCAGCTAGAACCATGATTAGTGAATGTGATTTACCAAAATATTTTGGGCAGAAGCCGTTAACACAGCTTGTTATGTTATGAATCGAGTTCTTTTGAGACTTGATGTGTATTTTTAAATAAAACTCCATATGAACTCTTGTTTTGCAAAACCTGTTGTGAGCTATTTCAAAATTTTTGGTTGTAAATGCTTTATTTTAAAAATCAAAGAAAATCTTGGAAATTTTGATAAGAAATTGGATGAAGGAATTTTCCTAGGATATTCTAGTGACAAGAAAGCATACTGAGTATACAATAGAAGAACTTTTTTAATTGAAGAACTTGTGCATGTTACGTTTGATGAGACTAATGATATTATTTCAAATAATGTTTGTGAAGATGAAGATGTAGGTATACAAAAGGAACTTAAAAAACTCACCATACATGAAGAACATCAAGAGTCCACAAGCAATAAGGACAACGTTCATCACTTGGATGAACAAGAAGAAGAAAAGAATGAAGATACTCCAAAAGATCTTCCAAGAGCATGGAGATTTGTCTCAAACCATCCTCAAGATTTGATAATAGGTGATCCATCCAATGGGGTAAAAACTCATTCCCATAAACTTTTAAATAGTATAGGATCAATAATTGTGCCTTACTCTCTCATATTGAACCTAAACGTATGGGTGATGCAATGAACGATAAATCTTGGTTTTTTGCTATGAAAGAGGAACTTAACCAATTTGAGAAAAATAATGTATGGACTTTGGTTGAAAGACCCTCAATTCATCCTGTGATAGAAACAAAATGGGTTTTAGAAACAAATTAAATGACAAAGGTGAGATCAATAGAAATAAAGCTAGACTTGTGGCAAAGGGATATATTCAAGAAGAAAGTATTGACTTTGATGAAACTTTTGCACCCGTTGCTTGTTTAGAATCTATTCGCATGTTTCTTACATTTGCATGTTTTAATAAATTCATATTATTTCAAATGGATGTTAAAAGTGCATTTTTAAATGGGTGCATTTTTAAATGGCTTTATTGATCAAGAAGTTTTTGTTGAACAACCCCCTAGTTTTGAAAATAAAAATTTTCCAAATCATGTCTTTAAACTCACAAAAGCTTTATATGGTTTAAAACAAGCTTATTCATCCCAGAGCTTGGTATGAAAGGTTAAGTGATTTTTTAATTGAAATTGGTTTTAAAAGGGGTGTTTTTGATACTATTCTCTTCACCAAAATTATTTCTAATGATTTGTTAGTTGTCCAAATTTACGTCGATGATATCATCTTTGGAGCAACTAATAAAAATTTGTGTAAGGATTTCTCTTGTCTAATGCAAAACGAGTTTGAGATGAGTATGATGGGAGAATTACAATTCTTCCTTGGACTTCAAGTTCACCAAACAAAAGAAGGAACTTTCATCACCCAAATCAAATACACAAAGGAGCTACTCAAGCGCTTTGGAATGGAGGATTGTAAACAAGTTGGGACGCCAATGTGTACCTCAACCAAGTTTGACAAAGATGAAAAAAGTAATAGTGTTAATGAAAAACAATATAGAGGTATAATCGGAATCTTACTTTATTTAACAGCTCGTAGACCGGATATTATGTTTGCCAGTTTGTCTCTGTGCAAGATTTCAATCATGTCGTAAGGAAGATAATCACATTTAATTGTTGTAAAAAGAATTTTTAGATATTTGAAAGGAACTTTAAACTTTGGTCTTTGGTATCCTAAATTCACTAGTTTTGATTTGACCAATTACTCAGATGCCGACTTTGCAGGTTGCAAAATTGATAGAAAAAGCACTAGTGGTACATGTCACTTATTGGGTAATTATCTGGTGTCTTGGTTTAGAAACGAAATTCTATTTCCCTTTCTATGGCTGAGGATTAATATATTGCTATTGGAAACTGTTGTACTCAACTTCTGTGGATGAAACATACATTAAAAGACTTTGGTGTTATTTTTTATTGTGTGCCTAAAAGATGCGATAACAGTAGTGCAATTAATCTCACTAAATATCCTGTCTTGCATTCTAAAGCCAAATATATTGAAGTCAATCATCATTTAATAGAGATCTTGTGTGCAAAAAGAAAATTTATGTTGAATTTGTGTGTACTAAGGATCAACTAGCTGATATTTTTACCAAGCTTTTGCCTTTCGAGTCATGGCTTTGAATCTCTAAAAACTTATTTGGGCATCATTGATTTCAAAATTGTATGAATTATGCCTTCGAGCAAAAATTTGGTATCTGATCCTTCAGACTAATAGGAACGTCCGAACTACTTACTCTATCGGGCGTACAAGAACATCCAAACTCCCCTCTTTAGTCTCAGACACCTATAAGCGTCCGAACCTTCCTTCTCATTTCTCAAACTCTCCAGAAATTCTTACGGACACTTGTCACCATCCGACACTCTCTCGGACGCACGATATAGACTTTCGGCCGTCCGTTCATCTGCGTTCAGGCACACGATCGGATGTATACAAATCGTTCGGACGTTTGAACGACTGTTCTACTTGCTTAAATCCCTTCATTTTCCTCTTTTTGAACAATGCCCCCACCGAACCCTACCTCTGGCACCCAAGAACCTCCTCAAAATTCTCTCACTCTCTCCCTCTTCCTTTGAAATTGATTAAGGAATTCCCCTTCCCAATTCCTCACCCATCTAAGAGGCAATTGAATCTTATTTCACCCATATCACATCTCATTCCTTGAATTTTCCCACAAATTCACCCAAACTTACTTTTCCTTTTCATCTTATTTACAATGGTACGATCTCATGGTAGATCTTCAACGGCTACCAGAGGCAAAAAATTGAAAGGCAAGGCTCCAGTGCAGAGTCAAACATCTTCAAATCCTCAATCCACTTTCGATCCCTCTCTACCAAAATTTATTGATGCCAAGACATTTGATCAGTATATTTCTCTACTTAGCAAATCTATTATTGTTCAAAGGCCTGTTTCACAGAGTCTTTTTGATGAGTTAAACTTACCTCTTGTTAAATCATGCTTTGCAAACCAAAATTGGGTCATTTAGTTCATTTGGATTTGCCTGTATATCATGATATGGTGTTACAATTTACTGCCAATCTTAGAAAGGGTCCTACTATTCGTATGTTGATTTCTCATATCAATAACAAAAATCTTGAGATGTCCTCCACTATCATTAATTCTATTATTTGAATGTGTAGTTACCTCTTCTAATGATATTTCTTATTTTTTCTCTTTGGGTAAATGGCCTGATTTAGATACTTGTTTCAACATTGAAGACGTGACAGATTTTTAACGTCAATTTTAAACAGGTTTCGGAAGCCAAAACCACACTGCTTACACCTGAACTCAACATTTTATACACTTTAGTCATTAATTTACTACTACCGACTGATGGGAATCACACTGAGCCCGAAAAATGCAGTTGTACTTATTTTACTATATTTTTAAAGGTATCACGCTTGACTTTGGCCATTTCTTTTGCTCTCTATGGGAGTTCTTTTTAACTAATACATGCAGAAACATTCCTTTTGGCAAATTTCTCTCTAAAATTTTCGATCATTTTTACATCTCCTTCACTGGTAAAAAATAATATCCTCCTTATTTTAACAAAACTTACATTGAGCATAAAGGTCTAAAGTTTTTTAATGATCAATGGTTTACAAAAGTTGCATATGAACTTGAATGATCTAACTCTTGTGAATAATCTCATGCCTCTACCTCCGACGTTGCATCTCCTCACTCTCATCCTCCTCGACCCTCCTCTTCCACACATCCACTATCCCATGAACCCCATATTTCTTTCTCAACACCCTCACTATCTCATCTATGCACCCTTGTTACCTCCCTGAGTAACCAAATGAGTTCCTTCCAACACCGCACCCTTCGGAAGCTAAATAGGCTTGAGACCAGACAAATTATTCTTCTAGAAGCACTCAGTCTCGGTATGTCTACCTCAACTCAAGTTCAATTTTCTAACATTCAAACCCAATTCATTCTTGAGTCATCTTCCGATAGCGACGACATCGATGATGGTGATCATTCCATTCCTGTGGCTAAAGATCATGAGGATCTAATTGGCACCATCAATCCTGACAAATCTACTAGTCCTGGAGTTGATGATAATGATGACGAGGATGTTGATGACACATTTAACTACATCATGCAACGCCGAGATCTTGACAAATTAAGTGGTCACGACAACAATCAAGGATACCGAGGATGATGCACCGACCAAGAAGTGCAAACTTGAGGAACGCTCCAAGAAGAAGAATGACTCCACTTAGACTTGCTCTTTACTTCCTTGTCTCTTAATGTTCTTAGTCAATTGTTATGATTGGTAGGCTTTAGTTGCAATTGACTTCTCTAGTTGTAATTATTGACTTTTTAACCTCGCCTTGGTTATGACTAATCTAGTGTGATTATAATATATTGCCTGCATAAAGGGGAGCACCCTCTTAGGGGGAGCTTATTTTTCTTTGATGATGTCAAAAAGGGGAGTAAAATGGCCAAGATGGCCATTAGAATTGTGTGTTACACTGATTTGAATTGTTTGCTGACTAATTGTGTGATCATGATTATTGTAAGTTATTTGGCAATTGTGTGATCATGATTATTATAAGTTATTTGGCCTCAAAATTTGTCATCATCAAAATGGGAGATTGATAACCTACAACTTTGGTTTTGATAATGACAAATGAAACTTAACTATCTTAAGCTGTCCAGAAGCTATGCAGGATTGCTGGTACATTTGCTCATTAGCAGGGTTTTCAGACGAAGAACACCGTCTGAACAGTGCCATATTTCTCGGATGCACAAGCTTGTCCGAACAAGATTACCACGGACGCAATACACTGTCCAAACGATCAAGCAAAGAGCAAGATTTTGGAGCATCTACAACAGACGCACAAGCTCGCCCGAAGGAATTTGCCTCGAACGTATTTCACAGTCCGAAAGAGTAAGGTAGAGTCAAGAGTTTCAAGGCACCTACAACGAACGCATCTACCTGTCCGAAAGAAACTTACATCGGACGAAACTAACTATCCAAAAGAAAAACAATCCTAGTTAAGCATTAAACCTTTCAGACACAATACACCGTCCGATGTGTGAACCTTTCAAACATACCTGGTTCGGACGAAGGAACAGACTCAAGCTCGGTCGTCCGAACGGTATCCTCTACTCTCTGATATTTAAGATCGGACGATGCATCGGACGCATGACAATAACATCGAAGAAGTCCGAAACCTATAACGGCTAGTTTTTGAACATTTATTATTGAGCCGTTAGGAGGTGGTTAGAACCCAATTTATTGCACCTATAAATACCAACTCCTTTCTATAATGAAATATATCTTACACATTGAATACAAGCAAAAAGAAAGGCAATTTGAGTGCAAATTAGCTCTTTAGTGATATTGTATTAGTGTGTACTTAAGAGTGCTATTCAAAATATTGAGTGGTGTGATAATCTTGTACAAAAGTGAAGTTTGGTGTAAAATCCTTGGCTTAACTAAAAAGTAGTGTGAGCAAGGGTAATCCTACTTTGTACACTAGAGATTATTGGCTCACCAAGATTGAAGGAGTATCTTAGTGGATTATTATTCCAAGCTATCTAGCTTGGATGTGGTGTTTGATCTCTTTCTTAGTTTAATACATTCATCTCGTTCTTAATTTCTTATCCATTCATCATCTTATTTGCCAAGTGCAAGAAATTTAATTTGAGCATTATTTGTTAATTCATTAATTTTTGAAACCTAATTCACCCCTCCTCTTAGGTTGCTTTGGGTCCAACAATAGGGACTCCTTGTTTTATCAAGAGAATTCAGAATCAAATGGTGGAATTCAGTTAAAGATAAAGAAGGATGCTATACTAGTAGCAGTCAAGCAGAGTTTTTAACTACTAAAAATAAAATTCAAAGCATATTGGCTTGTAGTATGACAAAAGACGAATTCAAGAAACATCTTCAAGATGCTTTAAGTCAAATTTAATTCAAAGAAGAAGACGAAAGTTCTACCAAGAAGGAAGACCAAGAGAAAGATCCCTATTATGACAATGAAGACGACTGTTCTGAAATTTTTTTTTCACCTATTCCATAAAGTTTTTTCAGAAGCACACGGTGGAATTCAATAGCACATGGGAATTCTTACAAGATTCTTCAATTATTCATTTGCACATGGGTATTCTGACAAGATTCTTAAATTATTGTATTAAATTCATGCAAAAAATGTGTCTTTGTCTTAGTCAAAAATAGATGGGTACTTTATATCAAATCAGAGTATGGCCTCTGTCAACCATTTAGAGTAAATTATTGTACTATAGAAATTATTGTAGATTCTTTATTTGCCTATTTAAAGGCATTTTTGTATTCAAAGTGAGGCAGAGCAAAGGTAGATCCGGAAATTTTTTTGAGAATTCTATCACTGCCTTCTTCAAAAGTTTTCTTCAAGAATTGTAAGTTTTCATATGTCAATAAAATTTTATTAATGTTTAAACACATTTTTATTCTTTGTCATTTTGCTTCTTTATTCCTATTTGATATTAATCAATTTGAAATGTTATTATTTTTTAAACCTCTTCTATTTTAGTATGAGTAATTATTTTGACAGGATTAAATTTCTTAAATGGTGTATAAGAAAAGATTTAAAACAGATAGAGACTAGAAGATTATTAATATTAATAAATGAATCTAGATTAGAAGAGATTAATAGAGAAATAAATTATATATATGAAATAGATAATATTGATAAAATTTATATCGAAAGGAATTAGAAAAAAGAAAAAATCATCATGAATATATTATTATTATTTTAAACAAAATAATTAAACAAAACCTAGAACAGTTATCTTCGTTAGTAGATTGGATTGAGTAGATTAACTCCTAGATTTCCTCATGTTTTTCCTTTAAATGTCCTTTTCAATAAATCTCTTTTATTAGGAATGGATAAATAGATAATAATGATAAAATTTATATAAAGGAATTAGAAAAAAGAAAAAGTCATCATCATGAATATAATTATTATTTTAAACAAAATAATTAAACAAAACCTAGAACAGTTATCTTTGTTAGTAGATTGGATTGAGTAGATTAACTCCTAGATTTCCTCATGTTTGTCCTTTAAAAGTCCTTTTCAATAAATCTCTTTTATTAGGAATGGATAAATAGATAATAATGATAAAATTTATATAAAGGAATTAGAAAAAAGAAAAAATCATCATGAATATATTATTATTATTTTAAACAAAATAATTAAACAAAACCTAGAAATCAGTTATCTTCGTTAGTAGATTGGATTGAGTAGATTAACTCCTAGATTTCCTCATGTTTGTCCTTTAAAAGTCCTTTTCAATAAATCTCTTTTATTAGGAATTGGATATTTTATCCATTCTAATACTTTATTTAGTTTATAATTTATTACTAATCTTGGAATTCCTTTTTCTATTTCAACTTGATTGTTAACATAAAAAGCTAAGCAACTACAAGGAGATTTGGAAGGCCTTAGTAATTTTTTCTTTATTAATTCATCTACTTCTTTTTTACAATATTCCATTAATTCATGATTCATTTGAATAGGTCTAACTTTAGCAGGTATATCTTTTTCATTAAATCCTTTAATAAACATAATTTTACTATATGATGTTTTCTATCCCGAAAAGTATTTGAGAAGTTGTATATTGTTTTAATAAACTAAAATCTTTGGACGTAGGTGAATGAATAAAAGGAAAATGAAGAATCTCCTTAGAGTCTTATTATCTTATACTAGTGCAGCGTTTGGTCAGCCTAAAATGACAAATCCAAGAGTAAATCTAGGAGTAAATCTGTTATCAATCTAATCTACTATCAATCTACTAAAGAAGATAACTCTTCTAGGTTTTGTTTAATTTTTTTTGTTTAACATAATAATAATATATTCATGATGATTTTTTCTTTCTTTTTTTAATTCCTGTATATAAACTTTATCATTATTATCTAGTTCATATATAGAATTTATTTCTCTATTAACTTCGTCTATTCTAAATTCATTTATTGATATTAATAATCTTCTAGTCTCTACCTGTTTTAAATATTTTCTTATACACCATTTAAGAAATTTAATTCTAAAAATAATTACCCATACTAAAATAGAAGAGGTTTAACAAATAATAATTGATTAACATCAAATAGGAATAAAGAAGCAAAATTTCAAAGAATAAAAATGTATTTAAACATTAATAAAAATTTATTGACATATGAAAACTTACAATTCTTGAAGAACACTTTTGAAGAAGGCATATCATGATAGAACTCTCAAATATTTTTCCAGATCTACCTTCGCTCTGCCTCACTTTGAATACAAATGCCTTAAATAGGCAAATAAAGAATCTACAATAGTTTCTATAGTACAATAATTTACTCTAAATGGCTGACAAAGGCCATACTTTGATTTTATATGAAGTAGCCACTATTTTTTACTAAGACAAAGACACATTTTTTGCATGAATTTAGTACAATAATTTAATAATCTTGTCAGAATACCCATGTGCTAATGAATAATTGAAGAATCTTGTCAGAATTCCCATGTTCTATTGACTTCCACCGTGTGCTTCTAAAAAAGCTTTATGGAATAGGTGAAAAAAATTCCAAAACAGTCATTTTCATTGTCATAATAGGGATCTTTCTCTTGGTCTTCCTTCTTGGTAGAACTTTCATCTTCTTCTTCGGATGAATTTTGACTTAAAGCATCTTGAAGATGTTTCTTGAATTCGTCTTTTGTCAAACTAGAAGCCATCATACTTTGATTTTTATATGTATGTCATTGTAGTAGTTAAAAACTCTTCTTGACTGCTACTAGTAGAGCATCATTCTTTGTCTTTAACTGAATTCCACCATTTGATTCTGAATTCTCTTGATAAAACAAGGAGTTCATAGACATTGGATTTATTGAAATTCCATGCCATAATAGAGTTTATTTAGATGAAAAAAATGAAGAGACATAATGGGATCATTTAATTCTCTCTTTCTTTCTTGACAAAATTTTTCATATTCTTTGTAATAGTTTGGAGGTAAAATTTGAGCATTAGTACCAAAATTTTCCCACCACTCGTAAAACCATCTAGGAAATCCTGTAATATTTTTGTCAAATTGAATAAACCATGAATGATTGAATGGTTTGCATAATACAGTATATTGCCATGCTTTGATATAATCCACATAAGTATATATTGGAGGGTTCCATGGTTTTGAGAATGCAACTGGAGTACTATAATTTGCACAAGGCCAATCTGTCGATATGAATATCTATAATATCTTCATCTTGGAATAAGTATAAAATGTACTTAAATCACCACCACTTGCTAATCTCTTTTTTCTTTTTTCGTCATCTTCTGGAATGTGCTCTATTATAACTGAATTTAGAATCAACTAAAATAAATTATTAATATTGTCGAGTCTTTTTAAGAGTTTCTTGAATAAAATAATTCTTGGAGGGAGCAAAAATATCTATGGCTGGAGTAAAGAAAATTTCAAACAATTCTTTGAAAGTAAGATTAATATGTCCTTGTTCTAGAAATAGAAGAGGTATAACAAATTCCTTTAAAATATAAGTGTTTTTATCAGAAGAGGAATTTGTTGGAGTAGGAGAGGGATTGGAAGTAGAAGGCGACGGTTGATTGGTTTTTTCTGGGGTTTTTGGAGTTTGGGCTTTTTTGGAATATTTTGGACTGCTCCTAAATAAGAAACAGGTTCTTTATAAGATTCACTAGTCATTACGATTCCTTTAGGAGGGGTATTGGTAGAAGAAGAAGTTGGAATATTCGAAGAACTGGGTAAATATTTAGCTAGAAAAGTTGGAGGATTTTAAATATAATGTTGAAAAGATAGATTGGGCCTTAGACCTGATGGTCTAGGGACTATTTGCTCTTATTCTCCTGGAATACATGTCCCTGTAAAAACTCTCTAGTAAGAAAATTTGGAAGAGAATTATCCTCCCCTTTAATATATTCTATTTGAAAATCAAAATTTGAGTGCAGTGCTTGCCATCTTGCAAAAAATAGTTTAAAAACTAAAATTTTAACATCTTTATCTAAAACTTCTTTTGCAGCTTTACAATCAATACGGAGTAAAAATATTTTGTTTATCAAATCATCCAAAAATTTAGAAATACATAATACTAAAGATAAAATTTCTTTTTTAATAGTAGAGAAATTCTTTTGAGAACTTATCCAAATACCAAAATGAAATCGAACTAATTGTTCATTTTTGTCTGAATACTTTTGTTTTAAAATTCCTCCATATCCTAAATCTGAATCATCTGTTTCTATTATCATAAGAGCATCTGGATTGAGGTATTCGTAAACATGGTAAATTAGTAACAAGTTTTTTAAGTTTCTTAACTGTGTCAGTATGCTCTTGATTCCAACTAGGTGGATTTTTTCTATGTCTCTGATATAAAGGTTCACAAATTTGCCTAAAGTTTGGAATAAAATCTGATATATAATTTAAACATCCCAAAAATCTTTGTAATTGATTTTTATTTATAATTTTAGTTGGAAATTTAGAATAAAATTCTAGAGCTCTACAAATAGGTTTATAACTTTCTTGATGTAATTCATGACCTAAAAATCTAAAATTAGTTTAAAATAATTTCATTTTAGATTTTGATAGTACAAAACCATTTTTCTTAATAATCTGTAAAAATATATTTAAATGTTTAAAATGTTGATCTAAATTTTTTGAAAAAACTAGTACATCATATATATAAACTATTGTAAAAGTAGAATAAAGATTAAATATAGTATTCACAATATTTTGAAATTCAGAAGATGCATTCTTTAATTGTATATGTATAGCATTAGGCATTCTATTCGTAATGTCCAAATGGTACTGTAAAGTACATTATATTTATCTTTTTCATCAATATGGACTTGCCAGAATCCACTTTTCATATCAAATTTTGAATAAATTACTACTTTAAAAGTCCTTTTCAATAAATTTCTTTTATTAAGAATTGGATATCTTATCCATTCTAA